>MJUU01048209.1:24298-52283 GCA_002080025.1 Modiolus philippinarum | reverse complement strand
CCAAAAGTAATTGACACCAGAGTTTTGATAAGTTTTTTCACAATATTTTATAATTAAGTCCTTTATACAAGAAAGTGCACTGGTTAAATGGATGGACAAGTTAGTAGTAGAACAATTACTCGATGCCGAAATAAAACGATGCTTGTACGGGTTTTTGTGAAGCTTAGGAATCCAGTACATAGTAGGCAAGGTGTTATCTTTAGGTGGAACTTTGAGCATTTCTGTGTCCTTGTAATGTTGTTTGGTGAGAGTTTGTTCATCACAATTGGTGCGTTTGAAAGTATTAGACTTGTCCAATTCGTTTTGTTGGACATCGATGTAGTATTTCTTTCAAATGATTGAAACGTTGTTAGAAGCTTTGTCAACTGGTACAAACACATATTTTTTGCCAAGATCTCTCAATTTAGACTTTATTCTATTAACAGACAGCTTAGGATGTGGCTCAACATAATTATCTTTATAAAAATTAATTCTGTTGCTGACTTTGGTAATAATTTTATCTTTGAACAAATTCAGTGCGTGTTTGTCTGCACTTTCCCGTTTGCACCATTTTATACAGTACTTAGTGACTGCGTCTTTAATGATTTCAAAACAAGCTTGCCAGTGAATTTTGGAAGGTGGGCGATATTTAGGCCCTTTTCTAAAGAACTGTTGAACTTCTTTATCTTCAATGATGTTTAAGTTCCCCGTTAAAATATGTCCGCAAGGGTCATAGCGGTATGGTGACATAGAACAATCTCAGCTGCTGGGGTAAAACTTTTTGTTTTTAAATTGATATGGCTGAATCCTCTTTATTGATGATAAGGCGTTACTTTTGCAGAAGTTCTTTATATACATAGGATAAATACAAAAACGGGATTGACAATAATTTTACCCGAAATTCTGGATTCTTCGTTTATTTTCACGGGAATGCGGTATGAGACATCCTCCTACCCTCCCTCTTCATTGAATAATTATGTTTAAACCAATAACGATCTCAGTAGTGAGATTGCTTTGGCACATTTGTCCTAGGTGACATGATGTGGTTAAATTAATCACAGAGTTTTCTACTAAAGCTATCAATATCATATTTTGAGACGACCACATTTTTGTATAAAAATGACGCATGCGTAAGTTGTAAACTTCCGAGACGAAAACGCGAAAAGTCGAAAAGGCGAAAACACGAAAACGCGAAAAGGATAAATGGCGAAAAGGCGAAAACACGAAAACGCGAAAACGCGAAAAGCCGAAAACGAGAAAACACGAAAACGCAAGATTTTACCCCGAAAACGCGAGATGTCTGGCGCAAAAACGCGAAAAGGCGAAATCCATTGAATTTCGTGTTTTCGCGTTTTCGTCTTCATATTTTCTCGTTTTCGTTTCAGGGATTTCGCGTTTTCGCGTTTTTGTTCTTGTGTTTTCGCCTTTTCGTGTTTTCGCTTTCTTGATCTCGCGTTTTGGCCTTTTCGCGTTGTTGAATGATAGCGCGAAAACACAAAAAAGCGAACACGCGAAAATAGCCACATCCGGCTTCGATACAAAAGGTCCATTCATTCAGTTACTAAAATATTGAATTTCAATAGATGAGATAAGGTATGTATGTCTAAACTGTCCCCAAAACGTGCACTGCTCCATTAATATGAATGGCTTCAAAAACTGAATTATTTTGTAACTTCTTTTTCGCTGACTTGTTTACACCTTCAACCATAACGTATATGAAAATGTACAATACATAAATGAAGTAACTAATGAAACAAACGTGGATAAAGAAACAAGAAAGCAATAAAACATATGTAGCGGTCAGCACGATAATTGAACTCAATTCGCCTTTATTTTGAAGATAAAACTGTTCCGATCAGTTTTTATTTTTTTAATTTCTATTAACACTGCTATTGTGCTGACTTTATCTTATTTATTTCAGCCAGGTCAATTTAAGTTGAAAATTAAATTTATTTAAACTTCATTGCTGAAATTTACAAATGAAAGCTCTATTCTAAATAAATTATAGTACATCGGCTAATAAATCCGGTATACAAAATTCTTGTACAATCCATATTTATAACACCAGAAAATGTAGTCATCAGACTTAAATACGTACATTATGATCATTTAAAAAATGAAATCGGCGCAAATGAAAAATTGCAAATTTACAAACTCGGCGCGAACGAATATGGTCGCTTATTCTCATTTTCTATTATTTTTCAAAACTAACAGATTCTTTAAAACAAAACAAAAAAATTCGTCACATGTGTTTGATTTTAATTTTACTTGTAATTGAGACAAATATGTCACAAAGTATAAAAAGTTTTTGAAAATTTTTTGCCAAATAAACCTTTTTGCCCATACTGTCGGAAAGAAGTTCCTATACCATTTGAGATAAAAACAAAATGTCTGCAGGGTGTAGATATGTACATTGTACAATGCATCTACTTAGGCACGGACCTTTTGATTTTCTGGTAATTTTACCCGAGCCGGGAAATTTTTTTCGCCCGCTACGCGGGCCAGATTATTTTTTTTCCATATACACTATGCTAGGAAATTTTGTTGAGCCAGGCTTTTTTTTCTAATGGAGAGGATCCGGGCCAAATTTTTTTTTTTCAACCAAGATGCTGGTCAGGAATTTTTTTTGGGCAAATATCGGGGCAAGAATTTTTTTTTTCTAAAAAAATACCAGCCCCTCCCCCCCCCTGAAAATCAAATGGTCCGTGCCTTAGGTGCTTTGGTTATCATTGAATACCACAGAATATGGCAAGTTGATATATTGAAGTCAAGAGCGTAAAATAAAGTATTGAATTTTATAGAAAAGGTCACCTCGTTTTAAATAGTAGTACAGATTCAATAAAATAGTGAGTTCATGAGGTAGATATTTTTATCAGCCCCTGTCATTGGCGGATCCAGGGGGTAGGGTGCCTGCTCATCCCCTAGTTTGGAAAATATTTAAAATTCCTAGTGATTTTTCGGGAAATTGGGTTCCGGGGCTCCCCTTTCGAAAATTATGGGTCGACCTCTCCCACTTAGAAGAAAGTCTTGATCCGCCAACATTGCTTTCAAATCAACCCTCTTCATTTATACACGTCAACTTTTTACAAAGGAACTCTCAGTTAGGTGACCATGTGATTTTCTGGGGGATTGTGCGATTTTGCAGATAAAAAAATTAATCTTTGTGTGTGCTAGTGAAATTAAATATTTCAATTCTACTTGTTATGAAAATAAATTATTTAATATTGATTTGAAGAAAAAATATTTTTTGTTGCAAATGCAAATAAATAATTTGATGGAACATTTGGAGAAAGCTATAATTTATTCGAGATTTTCGTGAAAATAGATAATTTTTCTATGCAAAATCGACCAACCTCCCCTAAAATTAAATGGTCATCCCCTTATTGTTATAGAAAAGATACAACATCACATCATTGACCCTGTCAAGACGGTCAAACGGGAACACATTTATTGATTTGACTCGACTTCAATTTTCATACATTTCCGTGTTTTTTAAGCATCTCTTCGCTAATTAATATAATTTACTAAAAATCATAGATATTGGAAATACTTTTAAGAAACAAATGAGTAGCTAAAGAAGGATTTTTAATTTTTTGTTTAACGGAGACATACTGGAACTGTACTCATGTCTGTCTATATGTTAGAAGAACCGGTAATTTATTGCTTCTCTGCAGGCGAAAGATCGTTAACAACTGCAAGTTGATATTTGTAGTATAATTTTTGTCTTCTTGTCAGATGATAAATAACATCTGTATTGAAATGTGTTTTGAATATTCTTCCACATTGAAATTTCATACGCGTCTTTAGACTATATTGTATTTGTTCTGCTAATTTACCTCCCACACTCGCAGCCTTTACATTGTACTAAATACCTACATATTTCTTAATTGAAAACTATTTAACCCATTAGGGTTATAGCAAAGACATTTAAACAATACATTTAAACAATGATAACAAATATGAACAAAAATGAAAAAGTAAGACATTATTATTCTGATACTAAAACAGTATGAGGGTCATCTTTCCTCAGTTCTAATGACTGCTGTATATAAGATACCACTGTTTTATTATCATCGGGTGTTGACGGATTAAGAATAAGAACAAGTTTGTCTAATTGGTTTAGTAAATTAAAATGTGTTATATTACACTGATAGTAATCTAAAAATTGCTTTCGACATGAAGAATTAATTTTACAGTTGAAAAAGAAGTGGAACTCATCCTCTAATACCAGACAATGTACCTATCATGACCCAGTCAGGGAACTCGTTTAAAGAATGAATGTGTATTGGGAATTGATTTGTATGTAAATATACATTCTACCCATGTGATTATAGAATTGATTATTGAAACGACAAAAAATTTTAAACCTCATATTTTCCTTGTATAATTTATTTTTAATGAAATGAATCTCTTTTTGAGGAAGGGATGAATGTAAAATCTTTAAAAACATTTGAATTTTATATCACCCCAATAAAAGCGCTAAATTCTTCACTAGTTATGATGTACATCAATATCCTGAGTTGGCAATACATGTATATGAAAAAGAAAGGAAATGGGGTAAATGTCAAGGAGACAACATCCCATATCCAGGTTAAAACGACCCAAAACAAAGCATCTAGGGGTCACCGTGCAGTCTTCAACACGGTGAGGAACCTCACACCATATTGCCCTAAATGACCCAAAAAGGTAAAAAAGTGAATATATCAATTGAAACAAACCACATCCAATTACCCAAATATCAAGAAACTAAAATTTTATAAGAAGACACGGACAAGCCAATTACCAACATATTCCTGACTTGGGACGTAAATAACCGAATTTTCAAAGCAAACATAGTAGTAATAAAGACTCCCGCTTCTAACTATAAGCAATTGAGAGTCTTGATAATGTTCTTAAACTAATCACTCGTGCATGCATGTGGCTCGGAATTGCTCGTTCATGCTCTAAATTTCGGGTATCGCTAAATCTGGTTGTATTTGTATGTAATTGGGACCCCCGTTAAGTATTTTAAATGTGCGCCAAATATTCAGGGTTTGTTTGTAGAATTGAAATGCTGCCATAGGAAAAAAGAAATCTCGTGATATATATTATTTCATATAACGAGATATAAATTGTTTCATAAGCATAATTGTGAGAAGTTATCTATAAGTAAAAATGCTTTTTTTTATATTTATGACATATGTATCAGATAACTGAGAAAAACCGTAACTTGTTATCTCATAATTATGAGATTATATTGACCTAATGAGATAGCTCATATATTAATTCAATTCAAGATATCCTGATGAAATCTCATAAGAACGAAAAGCACCTCGTGATAATGAGATATTTACTCACAATTTCGAGATCGTTTTCTTGTTAATGCAGTAATGCACTACCGTATGATTCATTTTTAGGTTTTTTTTAATCAATACAAAAATATTGCAAGAATGGTACCGCTGTAACAGCATATTTTTTATGTTGTTAGGTTATTTGTACATCACTTATATATAGATACGTCATAACATTTCAATCAATTTATCGAATGTGTTGTAAAACGCCTCCATCGATAGTGATTCGATAAGAAATTTTTTACTTACTGACTGATACTGTAAAATAATTACTATAGTAAGCACCCACATGAAGTATATTTTGTGTTTATTTGAAAAGCCAATTCGCCCAAATCAAATGGGCCGCTGGTGCGTTCTCGAGATTGATTTGTGTACTGTAGGTAAAATAAGTGAGAACCAAACCGTTAGTCTAATACGAACTATCCAAGGACAAGGGAAACATAGGAAAAACAAAGGAACAAAGACATGAGCACGGCAAAAAAAAAAAAAAATGAAGACGCGCACAATTACAAAGACCCTTATACCTTATAGTAATTTTGCCTATATTCATTTGATTAAAAAAAACAAGGACCAACTAAAGCGGGACGGTCTTAAAAATATAAACATTATCAAAAATATTTCGAGCAATTAAAAAGAAAAGATTTTATCCGATCGCGTGTGTTCAATTCATAATGTAAAAAGGGAGACAATCAATTTTATTTCAATGTGACTTTTACTTTAATGGCATGCTATTTCCTCAGACTGGCTTTTTCTTTGATTGGCCAAAGGGAGATAATCAAATAATTTAACATTTGCGAGCACAATTACGATATTTCATAAGATTAGGAGAATTGCTAATTGCTTCGACTGATTAATCAGGCTTTTAATCTTGAATTTGATGTCAAATTCATAATATATGTGAAAACAAGGTCAAGGTCAAGCTTATGCTGCAGGAACATTTGCCAGAACTGTTGGAACCCGCTTTCATTGATGAAACAAAATTAACAGAGATAAAAGATAAATAAGCAGTAGTTAACAAAACAATTTTTTTGAGATGTAGATTTCAACTAAAAACCCAATAGCATAGAAAATCCAGCAAAGAATAACAGTTTCAGGGGCAGCAACCTTAACATCAGCAATGAATCATTTTGTTTACTTGGGCATATATTAATTTCATTATTCAACATAATATTATCTTTTATTAATTGCTACAATTTTTTTAGATATTTGCAAAAATCTATTATCTGAGCCTTATGTTCTATTTTTTATTTTTTGGCCATGTTTGTTTTGTGCAGGATACCCCCATGGAACATTCATGCCAAGTTTCATTAAATTCTGTCCAGTAGTTTCAGAGGAAAAAAAATTAAAAATAATATAGATGCTAAGTGTTGGCAATAGTTCGCATACACTTTAGCCTTAATGATAGTACCTGCGCAAATTTTCCTTGTATAGATAATTTTGTTTTCAATGGTGATTTTTTGCGTTCTCCAAGCTTGCCTGAAGTGGTGCTGGTGGTGGTCTGACCAACTTCCGTGCTTGCTCTCTTGTTTCATTGTCTACAGTCACATCTTGAGTTGGATAAACTCTACTTGATGTTGTAACCACAATAGTATGTTAATCTTGTTTGAGAATAATATTTCTCAACAATACAGATCTATCCAGTTGAAAACGATTGAAGGCATGTATGTCATACACCACACATTTGGCATATGTGCTTTCATCCCCAACCCCAGCAATCAGCATTTGGCGGTTGTCACCACGCTCATTTTTGTAGGAAATGATTGGATCAACATGTACCACTCTAACTCTTATAGATTTTTGGTAAGGTCTGATTCCTGTTTCAAATGCTTGCTGTAAAGACTCCATCACTGAAATGCAAAACAATACATGTATTACTTCTTAATGCAGAATCATTCATTAACAATAATTCATATCTGGGTTAATTGTGAATGCTTTGCACCCTATATTATCCATTATGGATTTTTTTTTAAACAAAATAATTGCATGTGGTATAAGTCAGGTCTTTTCAATTATATAAAGTAGATAAAGCATATGCCCCAGCTGCCACAATCTATTGTTTTACTATAGTGTTCCTATTTTTGGATAAAATTAAACTACTCTTTTTCAAGGACTTGTATAACTCCTCCTCTGTTTGTGTCTTCTTGACACATGACGCCTCCGCAGTTGAAGTATAAATCTTACACCTAATATCTAGGCACTCAAAAAACACATTTCAATTACTTTAAATTACATATATTTCATACATTTTACTGATACAATCAATCTGTTTAGTAAAATGAGCCTAACTTAAATATTGTTAGGAGTTATCCAAGAGTTGACTTTTCAAGAACACACATTTCAATTAAATGGCCAAGTCCTACTAACCGAATAAATCACAAATTTTGACCAAACTTTTGATTGTGACAATATGCACATGTTTACTTAACTATATTACTGTGAAAAGCTTAGTAGGCAAAGATTAAAAATTGTGGGAGTATTAATCTGGAATTAATCCTTTAACAACAAACATATAATTAAATGGCCAAGTAAAGCTTTACCCCCCAAAATAGCCAATTTTGGCCAAAATCTAAACAGTGACATCTTCAGTCCAAGCAAAATCACTGTGCACAGTTAAATAAATGTTGCATGAATATTGTGTGAGGAGTTATCTTAAATCAATCGTTGTTGGACAGACATTGCATGAAATGGCCATTTCCAACTTTACCCCCCAATCTCAAATTTTGGCAAAAAGTCAAACTATGACAATATGCACATCTCCAATCAATGCTGAAACATTGCGCAAAGTATAATAAAATGTATATTTAATATTGTGGGAAGAGTTATCCTGAATAACAGTTCTATAACACTCATTTCAATAGAATGGCCAAGTTCAACTACCCAAAATATCACAAAATTTGATCAAAATCTAAACTATGACAAATGCACATCTTCAATTATGCCTCAAAACTGTGCAAAGTAAAATAAATGTAGCTGTAGGAGCTGAGGAGTTATCCAGAATAACAGTATATCATATATGGTGACTTTAAGATGAAGAATAACAATGGAAGCATTGTTCCTTTGCTTGGTTCTACCATGTTTTTGTAGAGAACTTGTCTCATGTACATATACTCTATATCCTTTCATTGTTTATGATGGGATGGATAGATGAAATTATGGATAAACGGACGGAATTACGGATGGACAAAGGTAAAACAATAGGCTCCCTGACTTTTCTTTGCAGGGGCATAAAGACCTGATGGCATGTACCTTTACACACTATAATTTATTACAATATATTACATTCCTTTTATCAAATCTGACTATGGCAATTACAGATACTAACTACAAATCAAAATACTTAGGTTAGGCAATATGCATTGTGTAATTCCATCCATGGACAATATATGCCCTGTATTATAATTACTATATTAAAGACATTCTTTTGCATTATCAAGATGATAAATAGGTGTACATGTGCCTATTATTCGTTGTATTATGAACAGCAACGAAAATAGGTTTATGATCTGAATAATATGATTCTAATGTGCCATAATACTCCAAATTTTTATGGTTGAAATTTGCATATATATGATCAAGACAGGAGTCAAAATCAGTTGTTGCTGTTTCAATCAACTGATAAAAACCGTACGAATTTTGCAGAAAATCTGTTATTTTAGTTTCTACAAGAGCGTCTGAGTTCAAATCACCAATAATGATGGTTGGAGCATTGAGACAAATTTTATTTTGTAAATTAGAAAAGAAATCCTCAAATGTTTTCCTTGTTGATGACTTTGGGGGGCAATACATCATGCATACATTCACCTTTGGGATTTGTAAAACAATTGTTGTTATATTATTTAAAATTCCTGCATAAATTTTTTTGCGGATTATACTTTTCTTAACATATGTCACCATGCCATGAACTGATGACTGCACGTCAGTTATCCTTAAGTAATCAGGAATTTCATAGTTTTGACTTGAATTTTCTCCAATTCTTGTTTCACAGAAGGAAAGTAGATCAGCATTTAAAATATTTGAATCAGACTTTACATCATCAATGTGTTTTTGCAAAGACCTACAATTCTGAAAACATATAAGTGTGTTGTTGTAACTTTTTATGTCATTTAGGGAAGGTATACAAATACAGGTCTTAGCTTCAGTTCTGAGTCTTTGCATTTACATAATCACTGCATTTGACACTGATATCTTTTGCTCATTTAACTCCTTTATATGCAATGTGTTCAAATTTCTCACCCTACTTAAGCCCACATAATGCATATGTTCGTTCTTCCTTTTGCCAAAATGGACAACAGCAGCAGACATTGTTGAACCTTGTGATTTATGGATAGTTTTTGCTGCAGCAATTCGTAATGGGAATTGTCGCCTTACTATACTGTAAGTTTTATAGTACTGAATGTTAAATCTTCTTGTCGTTTCAATTATGGGTACCCACTCTCTTGGGGTATCAGTCTGATAAAGTGACCTGTACTTGCATTTCCACTGCATACCAATGTCTTCTTCCTCAAACTGTACCCATATTATGCTACATCGCTTTGAATTTTCAACTCTGTAGTCTAATTTTTTCACTACACACGAGGCTCCATTTGTTAATCCATCTTCAACAGAAATGTTTACACTGATTTCAGCTGGAACATTTAATCCTATTTGTAGATTTTTAGCTAATCCCATAGTTTGTGATGAATCATCTGGTACTTTTTCCAGTATTTTTTGTTTCATTGATGAACTTAATTCTCCAGAAATGTCATCTATTGCTAATATAGTATCCTTTTCAGTATGTGGAAGTTCCGAAAGAACATCATTGTTATGATCCTCTGCTTCTTTTCTAGATGTAAATAAATGTGGTAATTGTTTTAAAGTAGTCTTATTTACATCTGTAACTATGTGCTCTTTTAACATATTTATATCATTTTGTGTATGGTTACCTTCTCTCAGTCTATTCAATAATTTAGCAAAAGTCATATCCTCTTTTTGCCTCATAATTTCGTCTCGTTCAAAAATACTGAAGTATTCTACCCAAAGATTTGTAGCGATACTTTGGATACCATTTTGGGAATGTGAAAATATCCAAGAATCCATAACTGGTTTTAGCTGAAACAAATCTCCAACTGCTATGACACTAATACCCCCAAATGGCATCATACTTCCCATTATTTCTTGCATACGCAAACTGATAAAATTAAACATGTTTTTACCAACCATTGATATTTCGTCAATGAATAATACCTTTAAAGACCCATATCTACTCCTCATAACATTTAGTTGTTGCATGTCTAAAGGTTTGTATTTAAATCCTTTACCTATTGGTATGCAGAAAGTGGAATGTATGGTGTTTCCTCCAATATTATGGGCTGCTCTCCCAGTTGGTGCACATAATAAAATCTGTATATCATCTTGATTTTCCCCACACTTTCTGTTGTAGAATCTTAATAGTGCTTGATACAGAGCACGAAGTACAACACTTTTACCTACACCGGCTCCACCTGTCAGGAATGAATACAAAGGTTCCTTTTCTGTTTTTAGCCATTTCAATACATGATAAAAATATTGTTTTTGTTTCTCATTCAATCTTTGAATAATTTGATAATGTTCTTCAACATCAATTTCATTAATTGACATAAAATCATTGTCAATATTCTTTCTATGCATTCCTAAATCTTGACCTATGTCATAATTTAATGAACCAGATTTGTTATTAGAGACATCTCCAGGATCAAAACAACCATACAAAGGTGAAAGTATTGATCATGTATCCACATCTATGTCTTCTTGGTGCTGTACTTCTGGTAAAACAACATAATCATGATCATTTTCATTCGGATCATTTTGCATAATTTCTTCAATATTTTCTGTTCCCTTCATTTCATATTCTGCTTGTTTAGCCATAATTTTGATCTCCCTATTTTTGAAACTTTCTTGGAAGGTTGAAAAACCACATAAAAGATCTTCATCTTCTTTTCTCCATGATGTATAGAGCATAATAAGGTGTCTAAAATATTCTTCTGCATTAATACTTTCTGTTATTTTATGATACTGAATGATCTTTTTATATTTACGTTTCTTTAAAACAGTTCCATCCTTAAAGACAATTTCATTTTCAACCATTTGTTCGTGCTCATTTTCATAACCACTTTCAGTATCGCTAATTTCATCTTCAGTGTCATGTTTATACTCATCTTCAGGTAATTCTGCAGCTGTATTTTTCTCTTGTTGCTCTTCGCTTCTTGGTGCAAGTTCAAACCATGCCATAAAATCAACATAACAATATTTCTGCAATTCTTTAGGTCTTCTTTTATATCTTTTGATAGCATTATCTGATTCTGTGTTTGTGCAATTGGTAGGCATATTTTCTAAATCCTTCATGCTTTTAAGTAAAATTATTCTTTTATCTGGAGGATTTGTATCTACGTAAATGATGGATCTGCTTGATCTTCGTAAAGGAATTTGCAGTACCAAATAAACAGCTTCTTGGGCCCCAATTTCAATATGTGTCAGGAATGTATTACCTACTCTTCTCACCTGATTTCGAATATCACTGTCTACTGTTTTAGCTTCTTTGCTGGCTTGAGCTAACAAATTTGATAAACCTCTTTGACCTTTTGATATATATGAGACTATATATGATACACATGCATATGGGTCTAGTATAAATTGAATATCCATATTAGCTTCCCAAGATTGCAAAAGTGTTGTGTTATAGTTATTGATTCTGGATTCGTTAGGTGATCGTTTCAGAAATATTGTTGTTGTCTTCAGAGAAGAACGTATTGCATTTATGTAGCAGTCATATGTCATATTGAGATTTGATAGGAAATTGTCAAATGATATATTTTCTTTTGAATGAAAATTGTTAAGATGATGAGTTATCCTTGCATAATTATGTTCATGAACAGAAATGCTTTCTTCATTGGTCAAAGGCTCCAATATGCAGGTCTTAGGCATTGGTGGCATGGGGAAATGAAATCTACAGATTGGCTGACCTCTGACTCTACATGTCCTAGCATGTCTATGGGTTTGGTAGTTAATCAAGTCTGTCATTGATGGATTATTGTGACATGTGATATATCTGTCAATAAAAGTTTCAACTTCTTCCAATGAGCTCTGGTTTAAAACAGGAGCATCTTTTATCCAAATCAGCATATGAATATGAGGAGAACCTCTTTGCTGGAACTCAACTCTATAAAAATAGTCTGAAATAATTCCAATAGGAGCAGAATCATCTTTTAAGACTGTTGAAATGAAAGACTGAACTCTGAAATCAAAATATCTTGCACATGTCACTGGGTCTTTTCTTATAAGATCACACTTTTGCTGCCATGTCAAATTTTTAATATCTTTTTCAAATATATTCTCTTTGTGCATCAATTTCCATAAGCATGAGAGTAATGCAACCCATTTTGTTTCAGCAGCTGAAAAAGATGTAAAAAATGTTGGTATACCAAGCTGTTTGATCATTGAAAATAGATCTTTCTTGGCCTTTTCCCAATATGGTGGACTCCCTCGCAAAGTTCTAAGTACTCTATATCCTTCATCCAATTTGGCAATATTATCTGCAAATCCAGGAGATAAAATATCACCAACAGTAATTTTACGCCCTCTAGTTTTACATTTTCTTACGACAAGTTGTACCTTATCCCTAATTTGTTTTATTTGAAGTCTCTTCATTTTAAAGAAAAGGTTTGGCAAATTTGTTGCAACTCTTCTATCTGCATTTCTTAACTCCCACTTTGCTATAGAGCTGTAATGCAAGGGTACTTGTCTATCTTTATTATCTGGACGTACCTTACCACAATATATTGTTGGAAAAGCTAAAAATTCAGAATATTTATCTTGAAATAAACCAAGTGGTGTGTTGCCCTCACCTGGCGCTAATGATAACACTAGATTGAATTCTCTAAAATCCAATGATTGCATAACCGTGTCCAAATTACCTGTTGGGCGCTGTTCAAAATTTTCATCCTCTGACCATTAATCTGACAGATTGTCATTTGTGTTTTTACTGATTTGATTTGCTGGATGTGATTTAGATGCTGGATATTTTTCACTTTGATGAAGTGTATTCTCTTTTGAAGTACTCTCATTCATTCCCTTTGTTTTATCTATTTGTTTGTCTTGAATTTCCCATGGAACACAGTCATCATTATCTAATGATAATGGGTCATGTCTATGGAATGATTTTATATGGGATCCCTGATCTGCTATCTCATGACTTACATCAGTATCATTCATCTGAACTGTGTGATCCTTGGATATCCATGTGTCATCAATTTTGATACCTTCATTTTGAAATAATGCACTAGTTGTGATGAGATATTTGGCTGCATCAAGAACTTTGTTTGGTCGAATATTTTCAAAAGCTATGTGGTGCTTATATGATAATTTCCTTTTGAATTTTAGAAGAATAGTTTCACCATCAGACATTAATCTCGGCAATGTTTTAACAGTACTGGTTACATCAGAAGGAACATTTACAATGTTACCACGAATGCTTAATTGTCCTCCCCTAGGCATTTCACGGAGTTGCATGAATGCTAATCTCGGAGCAATAAGTCTCTCTTCTAATGATGTCAAATTAAGTTCTTCAGGTATAGTGGGAAACTCAAGACCATTATGAACATATAAAGCTGGCATTTTCTTTTCTTTTAAAGACTTCAAACAAGTTTCACAAACAAACTGATGCCCACAAACACTTTTCACGCCTGTCAACCAAACTTTAACACTTGTATCTAGTTTTGATAAAACATTATTCAAATTTACTACAGAATGTCTGAAAAATGTCTGTGTACAACAAGTGCATACATATTCAGGGCCACTTTTTACCTTTTGTTTAAACTGCTGGGCAATCTTGTATATTTCATTTATTTTACTATTACTATTATTGTAATCATTCAAAAATAAATCTTCCATATTAACATCTGATGTTTGTTCAGGCTCTGATGCAATATTTGGGGATTCATTGTCATTTTTATGTCTTTTAATACTGTTGTACAAATTAGTATCATCACTGGAACATATTTGTTGTGATGTTTTCTTTGAAATTGGAAGTTTACTACCTCTTTTTGATTTTGAATCTACTTGCTCCCTTTCATCATCTGTTTCAACATCACAATTTGATGGAATACACAATACACCAGTATTTCTAGAACTATTCACTCTGTATTTAGTTTTTCTAAAATTCAATTTGTGTAATTCATACTGCTTATCATCGATAGACTCTGATGACAATGACATTATTAAATGTCTTAAAAATGTACACAAAGCATCTAAAGTTGAAACATACCCTAAAACACAATGTCCATTTTGGGATAACAGTCCTTTACTACATCTAGAATGGCTATCAAATATATAAAAGCAATTACCATTATGGTAAATGCTGATTGCATATCCATCAACAAGGAAAATCAAGTGAGAGGAAGTTGTATAACATAGGGAAAGCAAACCATTTTCCAAAGATTGTATTGGGTGCAGACTTACAAAACCTTGTTGCAGTTTACCGTAAATAGTCTCTATAATGTTCATTGATATTACAGTCTTGCAAAATTTAATTTGTGATGGAAGGTCTTGTGGTGTTAAGAAATTATCAGACAGCAAATTGTTTACTCTCAAATAGTTATAAATGAAGTCACCAGCATACATTACCAAATGCAAGTCATTTTTGCAAATATTGTCTATATTTTTCAATATGGTTACTATCAAAAACATATAGGAATTAGGCATGCATTGTCTACCTCTTGACATATCACTGAATCTTTGATCACTTTGATTAAAGTCAGCTGTTTGGAACACCTTGTACATGTTGTATTCCATATTAGAAATGTAACTACATCTGTAAGTTTTGATACCATGATTTAATTTTTTTTTCTTTATATCATTTGTTCTTACCCAAGAATGAACTCCAAGCTGAATTATTGATGATCTCCAAGTTGAAATATAACTCAAACTTATATACATGTATGTATTTTTCTTCACATAAACATATTTATTCTTGAATTTTCTCATGAAATTTTTTTTTATGACACAAATACTTGCCAAATTGTGAATAATAATATTTTAAAATACAAAATATGCATGTATTGCATGTTCAAAATCCAATTTCTAATGAAAAATAGATCATTGCAGCACTGTTGTGGATATATGAATAGAATTTTTAAAATTTGATAGGTTGTAGACTGTAGTTATTATTGATAAATGAATTAAGTCATACTAGTATTTTCATACTTACCTAGTTTCTTCTTAGCCTTTCAAGAAATCTGAAAATGAAACTTGAAATTAATAACTGTGAATTAGGATACAAATAAAAATTCATGAATTTAATCCTTTAAAATATCTGACCATTGTTAAATGTATCTGTTTAAACATTATCGCGCAATTTTTTATCCACATTTTGCAGGATTACTCAATCTTTGTTTCAAACTTAAATACTGCTTTTCTTTAATGTAATTTGTGGTGTTAAAAGATTTTCATCAAATATCCAGTTTTGACAATAAAAATGTTATGGCACGGACCCCTCTCATATAAAATGAATGTTTGAGTTATAATTTGATAAGTATTATGTATAAAAAAAAGTATCTTTATGTTCTTAATTACCTGTAGATTTCAAGTAAATATAATTAAAAATCATTTCGCTTCATAAAGTTTTCGGACAATAACAGATGACCGACACATAGTAATAGTAAAGTTAAGTAACATGTAAATTAAAATTGATTTGGAACAAAGAATTGAAATAGTTTTGATAAAACATAAATGTAAGTTAAGGAATAATGCCGTGTATTCGGATACTCAAACACAAGTGGCACTTAGAACAGTTCCAGTAATGAAGGTGCAAATAGATAAAATGACAAAATGCCAACTTTAAAACTTGTTGAATAAAGACAAAAGACAAATCATTAAAAAAAAAATAAAACATACGAACTACTCAAATAAAATTGACAATGAATATTCAAATTTTGTTGCAGTTTTATTGGAAAATGAAGCTAAATTTAAGTTGTATCAAAATTTTCTAAATTTCAGGAACCAACCTTTAACCTAATTTAGAATAAAAGTGACCATAGCCAATTTACTAGGACATTGTCATCTCGATGCACCATGGTATCTTCTTTCAAAACAAGTATAATGCCAATTGATGTGTGTAATTCCGTTAACCCAAAAGCGGAGAAATTCTCTCTTGTACACCTTACTACATGTTCCTGGAGCCACGTCGAGTCTTAGTATTAGAATACACGACGTGGGCATGGACCATTTGATTTTCTACCCATGTTTTTTATCCTAAAATATTGTAGCTACAGTACAGAAAGAGACATACAGTAACTTATCACTGTGATAGTGGGAATGTCTTGGAAATTAGTGATTTAGATTAATTTTGACCTGGAAATTTTTTTTATTGGGGCAATAAAAACCAAGTTTTCTAAGAAAATATCCTGTTGTCATGGTTGTACAGATAAAATATAATTAAGGATGTATTCTTCTGATGTTTCAGTCTGGTTGAAATCTCGTTTTGAAATAATTTTAAAATTATCTATATTTTTTGTACAATAGCAACAAGAGTTGTCGCCAAATGGCAGCCAGTTATGCCCCCGCTCATTGAGCCCTGAATCAATATGGCAATGCTAAGTTAAGTATGTGTGGACATAATACAAGCGTGGACACAGTACAAGTGTGGACACAATACAAGCATTGGCATAGTTGCAGTGATAAATAAAGTTACCATCAAACAGAAAGTAGATGATCACTTTATGGACTTGAAAAGAGAAGACAAGATATAACTAATCATACTAAAGCTTAAGATCAAACATCAAATCATTACTACATAAACACGCCGAAATATCCTTGACGAAAAATTTCAATAAATGGCTATAATGGGAAAAATCAAAGTTATCGTCAAAAAGGAAGTAGATGAGTTACGGTCTTGAAATGGGGAGACACGATACAACTCATCATACTTAAGCTTCAGACCAAATATCAAATTATTACTACATACACAAGCTGAGAAATCCTTGACGAAAAATTTCAGTATATAAAATGTAGCTATAATGGGAAAAAAATCAAAGTTATCGTCAAACAGGAAGTAGATAAGTTACGGACTTGAAATGGGAATACACGAAACAACTAACCATACTAAATCTTCAGACCAAATATCAAATCATTACTACTTACACAAGCTGAGAAATCCTTGACGAAAGATGTTCCGGACAGACGGAGGGACAGACGGACAAGGGTAAAACAGTATACCCCCCTCTCCTACGGAGCGGGGGTATAATGAATTAACAAAATTGATGTTAATCTTTAATTGTGTCAAAAAAATTATGCATTTCTAGCAAGTACATTGTACTTTCAGAGTAGTTTCAAATTGAAGATTAATGCCCTAATTGGCTGTTGGATTCATGTCAAAGCTTCACAAAATAGGGGTTGGGTTAGAAAAAAAGCCATTTTATGAAAAAAAATATGCACTTATGATTTATTTTTGATTTTTTTTTTAAATAGTATGATTTATTTTTGATTTTTTTAAATAGTATCACATATTTTTGCAATAAAAAATCACAAAACTAATGAAGTTTAAGCTATTAGCTGTTTAAAAAATTAAGAATATCTACATTTTTAGTGAAATATGGAAATGCTGAAATTGCCCATAAAAAGCATGAAAATGGGACAAAACTTTCTTATACCAACACCAACATATGATTTTTGGTTGCTGAATTTGTTTATTCCTTCCATTTACAGGTTTTCACAAAGTATGAGAAAAAGTTAAATACTCTAAGCTAGATTTTTTCAATGAAAGTAGTAAAAAAATTGGCAAAAATGCCTAAAAATGTGCAAAAGTGCTAAAATTGGTCACTTTCAAACAGCTGTAGCAAAATAATTTGCACAGCAACCTATGAATTTTTCTTTATATATTGAATTTTTAGGGTAAGAACATTGCTAAAATTAAGGTTTGAAAAAAAGTAAAATACCTTAAAATTTTTGCTCCTCAGAAGGGTTCATCCTTAAGCAGGTAGACTTCAAAGAAATTATACAGGTAAAATGAGAATTAAATGTATTTCTCCCTTCCCTTCTTTGGGACTTTTAAGGTCTATCACGATGATAGTGTTCGACACTAACACTAGTTCTCTAGCCTGAGGCTAGTAAATTTTAGAAAGGACTACTAAATTTTGTATGTTGGTAGTCCTTTGGGCTAGCAGCATTCGAAATTTTCACAAAATGCTCTTTTTTTTGGGCCAGTAGATTCACCACAAAACTGGTGAATCTGACCACCTGTTAGTTGACTACCAAGGTGGTCAAGTTAGTGTTGACCCCTGTTATGTCTAAAGTATTTAAATGTATGTCTTTCCAAGGGGTTTGTTATGGTACGTCTCTTTCTGTACTGTACTAAGTAGCCCCTGGTTGGCAAGTAAAATTTAGTTAGGTGTATCAGTAAACCAATGAGGTAAAAAAGGTATTCTTTAAATTTTTTTTATCTTGTTTCATATTGAAAATGTGCACAAAAATTTCTTTGTTCTAGTAAAATCCAAAGCCCTTAGCTAGCTGTCTCCTCCCGTAAGAAAATCAAGTGGTCTGTACCCAACAAAATCACCAATCAATGCAACAAGCATGTTGGTATGTTATAACAAATAATATCTTGTGAAAAAAAAAATCCAACTGCGAACAAAATATTACTAATATATCTATGAGATTTATTCAATCCATTTGAAACTGAATTCACCAGGTACAAAATGTAATTCATGAAATATGTCCCTTTTGAGCTTATTTCATGGTGGATAAAGATAAACTGTTACACATAGAGTACATGACTCCATAGTAAAAGTTATGTATCCAGAACTATTCACTGTAAATATACATGTACAAGAACCTGTAGGAAAGCCATATACCCCTTGCTGCAAAAAGGAAATACAATACTCCACATTTTGAAAGACAAAAGGTTTTCATTAGACCTGATGTTTCATTTAATCATTCATTATGGTATCAATGTAATTAAAATTAGATCTCCCCACTTGCTCATTTGCAGTGACCAACACAAAAACAATTAGCATCTAATCTTAGGTAGATTTTTATGGTACAATACATGCGGTACATTATGTTAAGCATAGTAACTAATAATGCTGGAAAATATATTGTGTAACGAAGTTTGGGATCTCTTGCATGCCCACTTCCTGAGTACATATTATGAATAAAGGGCTACGCCGAGTGCAGCATAATACAACCACAGCATTTCGACCGCTCAAATTTAAGCAAATGTATTTTAAAGTTAGTCATGTGGACACAGTGAAAAGCTTAACACAGTTATAAGCTGGACACAAAGTAGCCCAAAAGAAACACAAAAACTAGTCCTTTTGATCCGTTAAAGCTTAGAAACAGTAAGAGTTACACAAAATATGTTGACATACAACCAAAAGCTTACAAGAACAATCCAAAGAGAAAAATCCCATTTAAATCCGACGAAAAATAATGGTTTTGCATATTTTGAAAAAATTGCAATTTTGGCCCCTTTAAATTTTAGCTCAGAAACGGTAAGAGATACGCAATATCTGCTGACATACTACCAAAAGCTTACAACAAGAGGAATCCAAAGAAAAAAATCCCATTGAAATCCGATGACAAATAAAAATTTTTCATTTTTTTTTAAATTGCAATTTTGGCCCTTTTGACCCTAACAGCTGAAAAACGGTAAGAGATATATGCTAAATCTGAATGCTAACAACAAGAAGAATCCAAAGAAAAAAACCCCATCAAAATTCGAGAAAAATATAAAAATTTTAGTTGATATGCATACTAGTATTTGCAATTTTGGTCTTTTATACATGTAGCTCTGAAAAGAAACAAATTATCAAAAATCTAATTATTAAGCACTAAATTAATTTATCATAAGGAACCCATTCCAAAAATTGCATCTAAATTGGACAAAAAGTAAGAAATTAATATTTTTGAGATTTGCCCCTTTTGGGTCCCATTTATCTCATGAACAGTACATCCCACATGAAATCCGTTGGCAAACTCCAGATTGGAAATTTTCTCAGGAGTACAAAGAAAGAAACCCCATCAAATTCTGATATACCAGTACATGTATAATAAAATATATGAAAACACCCAATTTGTCCCTTTTAGGCCCCTTTTTGGGAAACGGAAGGGGCCACAATATTGAAAAAATATCCAAGCCTTCATTTTGTGCCAAGGAACATTGTGTTAAAATTTGGTAAGGATTGATCAACTGGAACTTAAGTAATGGACCAAAATCAGAAGTGTCTACAGATGACAACAACGACAACGAAGACATGGCACCATACCATTATACGACTTCAAAATTTTTGCGGTCGTATAAAAATTGCAATGTTGGCCCCTATGACCCCTTATGGCTTGGAAACAGTTAGATCTACACCAAATCTGTTGTCATCCTTCCAAAAGCTTACAACTAAAGGAATACAAAGAAAACAATCCCATGAAAATCAGATCAAAAATATAAATTTTACATATAATGAAAAATTACAATTTTGGTCCCTTTGACTGCTTATAGCTTATAGCTTATAGCTCGACAAATCCATTTGCATATCACTGAAAGCTTAAAAGAAGAGGAATCCAAAAAAAAAAGAGAAGGGCCGTCGGAAAGGACAGCTAATCCCCTCGCCCGTTTATTGAATATTTGTCTAGTATTATAAGCACACAAGAGTTGTAGCATTCAAGATCTGGTTTGTTACTTAAATCTGAGCCAGTCATGCAAGAAATGTATTGACCTTATTTCAATCAAGAGCCTCATACCTAAATCTGCTGATGAAAGATTAATCTTCTACAAGTTGTAGTATCTAAAATCCAGACTGTAACACAAACTTTAACCTAAGTCACTCATGCATGAAATGTAGGTCAAAGTGACTCAATTTTTATCTGGAGCTTCCTAACTTTACAAGATACCTCTACATACAAAACATTATTCCTCTACAAATTGTAGTATCCCAGATCTGGACTCTTACAGAAGCTTTAACCTAAGTCACACATGCATGAAATGTAGGTCAAAGTGACCAAATTTTTATTTGGAGCTTCGTAACTTTACAAGACGCATCTATGTACAAAATATTATTCCTCTACAAGTTGTAGTATCACAGATCTGGACTCTTACAGAAATTTAACCTAAGTCACTCATGCATGAAATGTAGGTCAAAGTGATCTAATTTTTATATGGAGCTTCCTAACTTTACAAGACATATCTACATATAAAATATTATTCCTCTACACGTTGTAGTATCCCAGATCTCGACTCTTACAGAAACTTTAACCTAAGTTACTCGTGCATGAAATGTAGGTCAAAGTGACCTAATTTTTATCTTGACCTTCGTAACTTTACAAGACGCATCTACATACAAAACATTATTCCTCTACGAGTTGTAGTATCCCAGATCTGGACTCTAACAAAAACTTTAACCTAAGTCACTCACGCATGAAATGTATGTCAAAGTGACCAAATTTTTATTTGGAGCTTCGTAACTTTACAAGACACATCTATGTACAAAATATTATTCCTCAACAAGTTGTAGTAATCGCAGATCTGGACTCTTACAAAAACTTTAACTTAAGTCACTCACACATGAAATGTAGGTCAAAGTGACCAAATTTTTATCTGGAGCTTCATAACTTTATATTAAGACGCATCTATATACAAAATATTATTCCTCTACAAGTTGCAATATCCCAGATTTGGACTCTTACAAAAACTTTAACCTGAGTCACTCATGCATGAAATGTAGGTCAAATCCACTTATTCAATATATCAACCTCAAGTACTCTTCAAGATGCATCCATGGACAAAACATGGACAGTCCATCTACGACTTGTTATTCAAAAGATATATGGTCTTAAGTTTGAACGGACAGACGAACGGAAGAACGGGTCAAGCGCTATGTCCCCTCCCCAACTTCGTTGGACGAGGGGATAAAAAGGGTTTGCCCCGATTGGGCCTCTTGTTCATAGAAAGTTGTTTTAATTGTTTAATTTATCTGTTTAAACATGTTATAAAAACTTAGTAGTAAGTCTTCCAGTGAAGACATGTGTCGCCTGCATAATAACAACAAGATGTGTTTTGTGAAACACTTATGCCACCCAAATGAACCCCTCTAATCATTATCCAACCATTATTAAGAAAACAATTTTCACCCCCCCCCCTTTTGGAATATTTATAGTCAACTCATTGTGTTCTGTCCATCAGCGTTATCAGTACTTTGATTACACCAGGGATCATCAAAAGTGGAGGAATACACAGAAGAGAAGAAATAAAATAATAGATATTTTTAGTAACATCCCTCATTATTGAAATATATATAATACATATGTAAATACCTGTAAAATGAAAGTGAATAAATGATGAAAATATGCTGAATGATTTAAAGAATCTTTTTAACAAAAAAAAAATTCTATAAATATCAAGAAACATTTCACATAAATAAGTTTAATTTCTATATATATATAAAATAAAACAAAATATAATTTCATTATTCTGGTGAAATTTTACCGGACAGTCACATGCCAAGGTCAAGGTCACGAGGTCAAATATTCTGGTACCAACTGAAATGTCCCTCCACAAAGAATACACATGCAAACTATGAAAGCCCCATCACTTACCATTCAAAAGATATGCTCAATGTTAAAGTTTTTATGCAGTTGTTCACAGGCCAAGGTCAAGGTCACAAGGTCAACTATTCTGGTACCAATTAAAAAGTCTTGCCACAAAGAATGCATATGCAAAATATGAAAGCCATATCACTTACCATTCAAAAGATATACCCAATGTTAAAGGTTAGTATTTCTTTCAAAAAGTCCATCACATGTCAAGGTCAAGATCACCAGGTCCAAATTTTTTTTTATCGTTTGAAAGGGGTTGCCACAAGGAATACACATGCAAAATATGACAGCCCTATCACTTACAATTCAAAAGATATGCTCAATGTTAAAGTTTTTCTGCAGTTGTTCACAGGCCAAGGTCAAGGTCACAAGGTCAACTATTCTGATACTAATTAAAAGGTCTTGCCACAAGGAATGCACATGCAAAATATGATAGCCATATCACTTACCATTCAAAAAATATACCCAATGTTAAAGTTTATTATTATTTTTTTCAAAAAGTCCATCACATGTCAATAAGATCACCAGTTCCAAAATTCTTTTATCGTTTGAAAGGTCTTGCCACAAGGAATACACATGCAAAATATGAGAGCCCTATCACTTACCATTCAAAAGATATACCAAATGTTAAAGTTTTTTGTGGACAAACAGACAAACAAACAGACAGACCAAAAACTATATCCCGCCTGAATCTTCAATTCACGGGGGCATAAAAATATTCTAAGTTCTGTCAAACAGGAAGTGGGCAAGCGAGAGATCCGAAACTTAGATCCCCATACTGTCACTTCATGCCAAATTGCAAAAAGCTCTGATACACGGTTCCTGAGAAAACTGCAACACAAATTTTTGTGATGCCGACGACGCAAGACGATGGATAGTGATCTTATATGTCACCACTGTATGAACGCAGGAAACACAAAATCTACCAAAAAATAACTGCATCAAAATCTGACAAAAAAATAGAAAAGTTCAATTTTTTACATTGTCCCAAATGTTTAAGTAAATCTAAATCTTCATTTATAAAGCCAAATAAATTTTAAAGCTCTGTCTAAATTTCGAAAGTTCTGACATTCTAAAATATATTAGCTGCGGAACCGTAGCTCTTATGGTCCTTGTAAAAATTTATGATGTGGCGGACCATCCGCAGCTATCTAAAATAATGTTTTTAAAAAACTCATCTCTTATCTCATTATATAGAGAGTATTATAAAATGTTGCTCATCCTCTATTTTATCTGACATACAATACTGACATTTTCTCTGTGTCAGCTATCAATATATAATTTTTCAAATATCTGTCAGTCTCAATCTTTAAAGAATGACAACTAATTTTACAAATTGACTGTCTATGTCTGAATTCTTTTATATTCAAATATTTTTCAAAACTGAAAATAGTTTTAAAAGGAAAATAGGAAAACAACTTACCTTGTTCAGATTTAAGAATTTGGTCTCTGTAAACATTCCAAAAATAATTACACACAAAAACAACAAAAAAAATAATATTTGAAACATACTGTGCCAGAATTGATCATTTATTGTTTGAAAATTACATGGATTATGATATTACTTAATTCATGCTGTTTAATTGGTAAATTTGCCCTCCATACATACCTATCGAAAACACCTAATGTCAAAAACTAGGTCGTTAGAAAAGCTGTACTTGACGCTATTCTGTCATTTTTGACAAGTGTAATGGGAAACATCTAACAGAAAACAGGCTAATAAATATATTTTTCTTAATTTATTGAGCAAACAACTAATTTAGTACCATAACACCTTCCGCTATCGAAAACCGGCACGATATATTAAAAGCTAGATTTATTTAAATGTGTATTCTAGTGTACCCACCCCGGTAAACGTGAGATCGTCAACTCGGACGCGATCAGCAACGCGGATGTAAACATGGATAACACCAGTTTTGTAATGGGTCCATTTAAAGGGTATTTATGAATTTTTAGTTATTTCAAACACACAATGACAGTATAAACTTTACATTCTTGCTGCTACGTACATATATCGGCATTTAAAATGAGTTTTTATATGAAAAATAAAAACGTAGATGCGATCGACAACGCAAAAAATTGCCAACAAAGCGATCGTATAATGCACAAAATGCGATCGGAAAACTTATTAAGTAAATATAAAGATACATTTGAATTCATTTTATTTATGAGACTAAACAGCATTTTAAGTTCAAGTAAAGGTAATTTAGCAGTAGAGTTTCTCCAGTTTGAACAAATTTCCATGAAAATTCTTGTTCCCACTATTTTTTTTTGTATTCGTCATATTGTCTCAACGTGTGTTACATCTGAATTGCCGTGTTTTTGATAATTTCGATTTTAGAATTTTCTCTCCTTTTTTGCTTTTGAATTTGTTTCCAGATGTATTTAACAGAATGAAATAATATTTGTTATTTTCTGCATAAACATAACAAGGGGCTCTCAAGATGCTATATCGTTCTCATATTAACAGTTTCAGAGATCTAAATGGCCTTTCAAAGGCCCATACCGGGGTCAATGATAAACTATGTTCCCCGCTGGAGACCATCCTGCCGGAGACAATTTTTGAAGGGAACCATCTAAAGACCTTAGTAAATAAGATTGGTTCCAATCGACCAAGTAATTTCAGTTAATAAGATTTTTGAATGTGTTTTCCATAGAATTCAACGGTTTATTCTAAGCAACGTATAAACCGCTGGTTGCAATCTTGGATGAAACAACGGCAGTAGAACACCGAACGAACATAGAAGTAGCATTTACAAAAATCGAAGTCAAAAGACATGGCAAAAACGAGAACACAGAAAACAATGACGTTAGACAGCTACAAAGCACAGAAAAAAAACACAACATTCAAAAGCATGAACTCCCATGAAACTGAGAGTGATATCATGTGCCCCGGAAGAGTTAAAAGCATGTCCGGCTCTGTTCATGGCACCCGTCACACTGTGAGTGAGGAAAATACGTTTTTGAAAGATCAGGCTGTTTGATAGCTGATTGGTAAATGTCAATTTCTAACCCTAAGACATAACAAATTAAAAATCAATGGTAGGTGTTACTTTTCTAACCCTCGAACAGTACCATGTTAAAACTGAGGAAGGTTTTAATAATCGAACTGGCTACGATTACCTGGATTTACCTGGAAAAGTAATCTTATTGTTACCTGAGACCGGAACCGAGACTAATTATGGAACCTTCGCCGGATGCGGACCTGTTTTAAATTAAGTAACAATAATTTCTATCCTTATTTTTACTTGGCGTTATTGTTACCCGACAAAAGGAATTCAAGACAATTACAAATTTATTTGTAGAGAGTAACTTATCAGTATTAAATGTTACCAGTATGTTGATTTTGGTGGATTTTTTAGCCCAGCACACGTAAGGTGATATTATTCTAGACAGCCGTGGCATAGTATTGAAGCGCGGATGTTAACGTCGTCATTACAAACAAGACAATTCTATTGTGCCTCGTCCTGCTTTGCAGAGATGTTCTCTTTTAATCTTTTCCATGCTGCTTTGTCCAATTATGTTTTAACTCGATTTATGTTAATATTTTCATCTAAAATTTTTGTAGCAATTTCGTAGATAGTAGCAAGGTCTTCTTCTCTGACATGTCGAACACCATGTTTGCATATCATAGGGTGAGATCTTTTCAAATCGGGGCCGGTATTACATCCATTTTTTATTCATTTTTCTTTGTATTGTGTACATTTCTTGATTTTAAACAATATTCTATTCATTTTACAATATCATGATAATAAGTGACATGCTAACTTATTACGAATAATATCAGGTAACACTAACGCCAGGTAACAATAAGGATAAAAATTATTGTTACTTCATTTAAAACAGGTCCGCAACCAGTGAAGGTTCCGTAATTAGTCTTTGTTCCGGTCTCAAGTAACAATAATAATTTTTATTAGGATTACTTTTCCAGGTAATTCTAGCCAGTGCCTTTAATAATTACTCAAAGACATAATTAATATTAATTTATATGTCTCTGTAATTACTTTAGTATTCAAAAATTGACAAGGACAAATCACCACAAACATAATAAAATAATGACATGCCGGAAACTTTTTCAAATAAGAGGATCTTTGAATGAAAAACTAGAGAAACTGGTTACAATTCTCCCTTATATATATCCCTGCTTCACTCATTTGATTCCAGAAATTAATAATTGCAAATTAAAGCTTAAATCTTTGTTCAGTCTAAATCCTCATACGGTACTAACGGTAGGCACAATTGTGACAATATCTGAAATTCTACAGAGGGTTAGAAATTACACCAGGACAAATTTATATATGGATACTTGCGTTCAAACATAGGTAATCAACAGTTAAACATTTGCCTTGTTATGGCACACTGTCAAGGTAACCCAATTTCGCCTGGACGCTGAAATACTATCAAAAATGCATACCCATGCAGAACTTTCAACTCGTCGGTGAAAAAGTCGATTGTCCCAGTTAAACGCGTCTGAATTCGTAAAAACTGACATACAAACTTACGGACGGACAAGGGTAAACTATATGCCCGGCCTTTCGTCGCGAAGGGGGATTTAAATCATTAAATCCTACTAGTATAAACCAGGATATCTCAATTTCTCCTAGGAGAAATTTGAATTCCAATTTATACTGGATTAAATCCAGTACAAATCAGAATTCTAATTTGCCCCAGTAGAAATTTGAATTCCAATTTGTACTGGGTTTAATCCAGTAAAAATCAGAATTCTAATTTGTCCCAGTAGAAATTAGAATTCCAATTTGTACTAGGAGGATTCTGGATCCTACTGGATTCCAATATGTACTGTAACAAACACAATAAACAACTAGATTTGCAATTGCAAGCAATAGCTGATGTCGCCCCTGGCAGCCAATTCGATGCTTCCATCTTGTTCGCAGCATCAAAATCTACCTAGAAATCAATTTTCGTTGAAATCGGAAAAGGTTGAATTTTTTTTTATGTATTTTGGCCGCTTATCTTGAAAGTGGCAGCCATTTTGAAATCAAAAATTGCGTAAATTTCGTCCTCTCATTTCACTGAACATTTATACAAAATATGAACAATTTCTGTAAAGCTGATTCAGAGAT
>MJUU01048209.1:1527-22325 GCA_002080025.1 Modiolus philippinarum | reverse complement strand
AACACAATAAACAACTAGATTTGCAATTGCAAGCAATAGCTGATGTCGCCCCTGGCAGCCAATTCGATGCTTCCATCTTGTTCGCAGCATCAAAATCTACCTAGAAATCAATTTTCGTTGAAATCGGAAAAGGTTGAATTTTTTTTATGTATTTTGGCCGCTTATCTTGAAAGTGGCAGCCATTTTGAAAACAAAAATTGCGTAAATTTCGTCCTCTCATTTCACTGAACATTTATACAAAATATGAACAATTTCTGTAAAGCTGATTCAGAGATATTAAATCTTAAATTTTGTAACGTAAAATAGCGGTCTTCTTGGAAATGGCGGCCATTTTGAAAATTTTGGACGGTGCATGCACATGTTCTTATGGTGGTCCAACTTTGTGCCAAGTGTGAATGAATTCTGTCCAGGCATCTTTCAGAAAATGCGTGGACAAAATCCTTGGAAGAAAGAAAGAAAGAATAATGAAAAATAACAAAGAAACGGACCAAAAACAATATGTCGTCCCGACTACGTCTGGGGCGATACAATGAAAGGATATGGAGTAAATGCATACGAGACAAAGTCTATACGAATACATAGTATAACCGAGCTAAGGAACAACGCTTATTGTTGTTCTTCTTCATCTTGAAGTCACCACGAGGCCTTCAACAATGAGCATTGCTCATACCTCATAGTAATGTTAAAGACGGCCCGTAGCACCGGTTTGAGCGGAATTCTTTGCTAAATGCCGAAAAAACGCTACATCAATGTCTTTTCTGGTCATGGATGCGAGAGCGTTAACATACATATATCAATCTAGCAAAGTGCTCTTACAACCACTGTCATCCATTGCGGAACAAATCACTAGTATCTTAAGCTAGTGGACGATTACAACATATAAACAAAAACAGAACACTCATCAAGTCGATTGTAAGAAAACTTTGCATTATAAGATAGTTAGATGTGGGCACTATAGACAGGTGGTAGGAATTACATTTGGAAATTACAAAAATAATAAATGCCAAAATTTGAAAGCATGACAGTAATTCCCTCACGCACAAGTACACCATAACTAGAAAAAGATAGAGAGCATACATTTCTCGCACGGGGAATCTTTTTACAGACTCCACACTGCAGGAGAAACAAACCGTCCAGCCTGAAATAAACAATGAAAGCAAGGATATGGAGTTAATACACATGAGACAAAGTCAGTGATGAGTTGCGGATAATGCTTTATGTTTTTAATGCCAGATGGAGAGACAGACGGACACAAGGTGACATGTGGTGGTCTGTCAGGTGAATTAACTTGAATACGAAAATGCAATCTAAATAAGTGAACGCCAAAGAAATGTCTAGATGAACAGTTATAATCCTTACTTTTACATGTACGGTAAAGGAATTAACTATGCGTTTTGTTCTCTTGTTCGGCCATTGCATTTATTTTTGCCTTATGGAAGGTAGTAAAATATGGTATATCAAAATTACGAAAATGCACACGCATAATAATAATTAAAACTGTTCTGTGGAATGTCATGCGGAAATAATTTTTATACTTATTCAATGCATTCGAAGGGAACGATATACAAAGGAAAGTGATTAAAATATCAAAGAATCGGGAACGTTCTCGAATTTTGCCTACTTGGTTGATTATGCCCTCGGAGATGGGCAAACTGTCGACGCACAGGTAGAAAAAAAACAGAAATCACCAATCTTGTATCCTGGATGGCTGGCGGAGAACCTACATCTTCCCTGAATTGCAAATACGACATTCCTCAAGAAGTGTAGAGTTTAATATATGATTAAACACTGGGTTTGAGGAAATTATCTATGTATAAACCCCGGCAGCTCACTCACAAACTAATTAAGTCCAAAGGACTTTAGGTAAAGTTTGTGAGTGACCTGCATGCCAGAGTTAATACAGACATAATTTCCTAAAAAAGTGGTGATGCCCGTCATGGGTTTCTTGATTACCTGATTATCAGGGTATTTTTTATTTTTAATGATTATTTGATTACGAGGGCATTTATTTAATGATTATTTGATTATTAGCTTGCATTTTTATATACTTTTTGATTACTAAGCCAAAAATTTATTGATTACCAAGGTAAAAATTTAATGATTATTTGATTACCAAGGCATAAATTTAATGATTATTTGATTCCTAGGACCCCCCATGAGGATCCTCAGTGGTTAATTTTCATAACTCCAAATGAGTTTAAAAAAATAGGAGTTAACGACATCTTTATTGCTGCACTATATTATCGCGGAACGGATTAATGGGCAAACAGAAATATCGAAAAATATATATCAGATCATGTAACCTCGCATAATCACACATCTCTGATGGTATGTCAGCAGCCATGAAAAATTATGTGTACTTTGACCAATATTTTCAGCTTGATTGATTTACTTTCAAGTTTATGGATGAGTTCAGGTCCTAGTCACTTTACATGGTATGATTATGTTACCTTGTATATGTATGTATCTTTAATGGAAGGTCAGCATCCAGGAAAAATTGGGTCTTTTTGACCTATATTTTCTGCTTGATTGATTTAACGAGTTCAGATCACAGTCATGATAACATCATTTATCGCTAATTAGCTTAATTTTTAATTGTTCCCAAGCGACGATAATTCTATTATTACTGCGCTGATATGAACATATCACCATCTCTGTGGAACGTTAGCAACAGCGTATTTTCTCTTTCCTTGACGTTTCATGACAAAAATTATCCCAAGAAAGAAAGCACCATATTTAACCAAAAATAATATGTTTAACCAAAGAAAATATTTCAGTGGAAAAAGAAACATATATCTGGTATAGTTGAATAACGGAATTAGCGATAAAAACACTATTAGTAATTAGTTTTGCTCGGATGGATTTCTCAGCTCATAATGCATCTCGTGCGGTTGCACTCGATGCAATACAAGCAGAGAATTCCATACTCGCAAAACAAATTACTAATGTAGCTTTTCATGTGGGGTCAACATCCAGGCAAAATTGCGTTGAGCTGTAACAATGTGTCATAACGATGCGAACTTTGTAATCGTTTATTACCAACTATTTTCTATTTCCATGACAAAATAACTGGCCAAAAACTTCAGCAGAATCGGACAGTAAACATGAAGTACTTCCTTAAATTTTGTGTTCATGGATTTTGATTCAAAAGTTGCACGATCGCTTCAAGTGTTTATCATTAATAGTAAGTTGTACGATCGCTCATTACATCGTTGCCGATCGCATAAATTATTGCGACATGTGCTAAAGAAAACGATATTTCAAAGTTATTGGATAGATATACACTCTACTATTGAGCTAAATCTTGAATGAAAACAATGAAATAATGTTGTGTAATTTAAACACTCTTTTAATATAGGAAATACAAAGTTTTTGCTTAAATTTAGCTTCGAATGTAAATCTGTGGTCACAATGCTAGAACAAAATGGACTTGAAACAATCAAATATCCATTGTAAGTGTATCTTCGGGACACAAAAACATCGACAAGAAATACGTGCTGCTTTCTTAATAAAAGAATTCTAGAAAGATGGTCTGAAAAAAGACAAATATGCCGTCTATTCTCACCTCATATTCCTACTGCCATGAAAACAACAATCCGCGTTGCTGATCGCGTCCGAGTTGACGATCTCACGTTTACCGGGGTGGTACCTGCTGCAGAGATATAATTATTGTTTACAAACATCTGGTTCTCATCAACATTAATCTGTGGCGGCGAGAGTGACCTAATTTTAGATCTAAACTTTGTAGATATTTAAAGATAACTTAAAATCAGGCTGTTCCCGTTATAAAACACATTCACCAAGAAAATCAGTGCCCTTCAACATAATTTAAGCTTGTAAACTAATAATATATCTAAAGTAATGAAAAACAGTTGTTATTACACATAATATTTCAAAAACAATATGTGACAGGTCATTTCCGTCATAGATATAGTATGCAAATAGTAAAAAAAACATCATGTTTTTGTTACAACTTAGCCTACATACCACAGTGACAGTTGTATGACAGACTCTGAAAGTCAGCCATATCGTTCAATGTGAACGTTTTAATGAATTAATTTTTATATATTTACTTCATCCACCGAAAACGTTGACATTAAAAAATATGAACCCTCAGTCTACCATCATTATGGAATTTTCAGAAGGCACTTGTTGATAAGGTTAATAAAGATAAAAAAGAAAAAAAAATATTCTTATTCTTAAGATTACGACATTGGGTTTATTTTGAAAGAAATTACTACATTCAAGTATGCAGAGAATTAAATGTTATTGACATAAATTAGCATTAATTGTATTCTCTATTTAACAAAAAATCACTTACCGATATATCCTGCTGTTGCTTCGCCGACGTGTGATCCTCAAGCTCACGTGCGTAAATTATTCCTCGAGATGAACCGTCAAAAAATATTTCTCAGACAGACATGACTCATATATTAAACATGTTAATTATCACAAATGGAATAAAACAGAAACAAAAACAAAACATTTTTCCTTTCATCTATTTGAAAATTACATATCGGTAACACTCGCACTATTTTCTAGCGGAAGAAAACTGACCGCTGTTCGGTCGACAACACTTACAGAATCTGCGATCCCTTGAAGTTGAGATGTTATCTCAACTTAAAAATGACAAAATACCGAGATTACTGTTAAATTAGTTTCTGAGTACTAGTATGTTCAATGTATGTAAAAACTGATAGAGATCAAGTTACCAATAGGAACTAAATAGTTATACAGGGTTTTCCTGATTCCGGTGGTCAATATCTTAAACTCTTAATAAATATTCTCACTGCATCTATCATTTACTATGATAATTATCAGTAAAAAATAAAGATATCATTCTGTTAAATGATGCATACAACGGTAAACAAACTCGAATATCTATCTTTTGAACATTTGATTAAAAGTCACAGGTCATTCACTTAGCGTTGTTGACGTTTCTCCTATTTCCGGTGCAAAAGTAAAGTAGTGTATGGAGGCCCAAAACGGACATAAATATTTAAGATCAACAAATCAAAACGACATATTAGTACACTAGATTGAAAAGAAGCATACAAAACACAACATTTATTTGCATAACATTTATCTTTAAGTTAAAGAAATCAATGTTATTTCATTATTATTATTATTATGATTATTATTATTAATATTATTATTATTATTATTATTATAAGAAACATAAATTTATTTAAATAATTAAAAATAAACTTTAATTTACAATTCCCAAATTCTATGCCAAATCTTTCCAAAATATTCATATATTTTTTTTTCATGTTTAAATTGGTGGATCTTTGCGGAATTTACAACCAAAGATCACCAACTTCGTTTCTTTTTTTAAATAAAGAAAAAAATCATTTATTTTTGTTTATCTAGTTTTCCATACTTTTTTTTTACCATGTTGACGTTTTAAAATCACGTGACTGTTGCTGAGGAAGCTTTACATGTTGCAGACGATGTAGACTTGACAATATTTTATTTTGGACCCAAAAAGCAATAAAAATATTTCATTTACTTTTCATGCAATACACAGGTTAAATGAATATCAGTAAAATCGTGAAGGTAAGTGTATATAATCAATAATAGATGAAATAGTTGTTGTCCCATTTATGTGTTGACGGTAGTAAATAGCAGACCTTCTGACGTCACTGACATATGAACCCAGCGCACTCACAAACACGCAATGCTGTGAAAATCCGGAATTCACGACTACACCGGAATGAGGTATACACCGGAAATAGGAGAAAGGAGTATAAGCCAAAATCAGCTAAGGACAGAGCTATGCGAGAGGGAGATACTCCTTAGTTTTAAACAAAATTTTGTGAATTTACATTTTGCAAGTTTCCAAATAAAATCTGTTTTTGGACCAGCACTGAAGTACTGGCTACTGGGTTGATGAATACCCCCCGGGACTTACAGTCCACCAGCAGGGTCATCGGTCAAGTGGTAATGAATAACAAATTACCAAGATTACTGTCAATTGTATCATATTTCGATAACTTATGTCTCACGGAAAATAAACAAAAAACACAATATTAAAAATTTTCAATATCAGAACATAACAATTCATACTTTGTAAGGAAAAAATGATAGAGAATCGTGCTTGTCGCTTTTCAGTTCATGCTTCAATTTATCTTTGCATGAAAACATTTATTAATGAGTACAGAAAAGAAAGAGTTCACCAAAACTGTTTTCTTAAACATGTGCTTGAAAATGATTTAAAGACATAATGAAGTTACTGTTTAATTTCTGCAGATGGCCCTTTCAACAGCTCTTGATGTTTTTTTTAGCGCAGATCAGGTCAACAATGTTTATAAATAACTAAACTGAAGTTACTGTGAATTTAAATTCTGCATATGCGCATTTCGGCAAATTATGTCTCTTCAGTGCAGATCAAATCTTAGCGTTTGGAAGTCCATTAAACAGCTAAGTACAGAGCTTTTCATGAGGGAGATACTCCTAAGATTTCAACAAAATTTACTTTAATTATGATATTAAAATGTTCTAAATAAACCCGGCTTTCAAGTCAGCACCAAAGTACATGTACTGACTACTTGGCTGGTGAAAACTTCGAGGACTAACAGTCTACCAGCAGTGGCATCGACCCAATGGTACCAAATAATTAAAAACCGAAGTTACTGTGAATTCAAATTCTGCATATATGCCATCAATCGAAATCTAAATGGAAGCCAAAGGTAGGTTAGGCCGAAGAAATGCGAGAGAAAAAATTCAAAAGGTTTAAATAAAATTTTGTATTATCTTTATATAATAATATTCAAAATAAAATCAGTTCTTTATATAAATAGGTTTTTGAAATCATACCCAAATCTAAAAATTTTATGTACTCTTAGCTGTGAGTGTAAACTGGATTTGAGAAGAATATAAAATTAGTACTACTCACGATAAGTCCTTATGTTGACATCTTTTTTGTTGTATAAGCATACAACAGATATAGTTTCTGTGAATAGAAATGCGCGACTTAGGTGTGGTTTATAACACTTAGTGATGGCCAATAGCAAAAGACTCTACGTCAATAAATGTTAATTTCTTAGTCATTTGAAAATAATATATTCTTTGTCAGTGAATATATAGGACAAACATGTATTTTGTGGGTTTTTTTTCAAAATAAATGAATATATTTCTTTATATTTTGTTCATAAATAAGCTAATTTTATTTTTTTTTCAAAATAGATAAATAAATAAAAATGAGAGTTACAAACTTTGTTTACCGAATGATTTGTAAAATGAATATTTTCGTAGTGATATCTATGTAAGATAATTATGTTCGATTATCTCCCTTTTAATTATATCCTTTATCAAACAACTTTACTCCCAAATTATCTTACCATATCAAATTTATTTTGCAATATTTATATAAATCTAGCAGACATCGGATCTTGCCTGTTGATCACAGTTAAAATATCTTTAAATGTTTTATCATGATCAAATATTCGCATACATTTACCAAGTAGACAATCAATCACTGCTGTTGGACCGTTAGTCCCCGAGGGTATTCACCAACCCAGAAGCCAGTAATCGGTGCTGGCCCGAAAACCGATTTTATTCGAAAACTTTCAATTCCTAATTTTCAGATAATTTTGGAAAATTCTAAGGAGCATCACCCTCTTGCAAAGTTTTGTCCTTAGCTTATTTTGGACTGACATTTGAGAACCTATTGATATTTAGTTCTCTATCAGTTTTTAAATATATTTCGGTTTATGGATTTCCAAATATTTCGATTTAATCTGCACTGAAGAGACATATGTTTTCGAAATGCACAAATGCAGAAACTAAATTCACAAAACAAATTAAAAACCTCAAGAGAATATTGAACTACCGAAATTGTACAATAATGTATAAGAAGCATATATTTTCTACATGGATTCCACAAGTCCGTTTGCAGGGATAAAATAGATGAAGTTGTGTACATTTTCTGATTTAAGGATGCCCAAATTTTGTCCAACGATTGATTTAAAAGTTAGGGTGATTACTGATCATTGGAAACAACGGCAGTAGAATACCAAAGGAACAAAGGAATGACATTTAAATGAAAGTAGGATCTTGGCCTAACTTCACAAGAAGATGCATTTCTATCACCAAAAATGCAATAAAGTCTTGGAATTTAAAAAAAAATTACAGCAAAATGTTGTTGAACGAAAAAAAATTGCTGCAAAATCAAAAATGCTCGTTATTTAAATCTTCCTGGTTAAAACTTTACAGGAATGGTATCTGGAATAGGAAATTGTTGTTTGCTTTTTGTTAAAGGTCTTATGGTGACTTCAAGATTGAGAACAGCAATGAAGACATGGATAAATTTGCTTAGTATAATTATGTATCCGTAAGTACTTTGTCCCATGTACATTTACTCCATAACCCTTAAATTGTTCATTCAAACTAGCAATTGTTTCCAAAAAAACGAGTAAAAACGCAGGAATTTTAAAGTAATCAGAATTAAATTAAACTGGACAGAAGGGTTGCCTCCAATGTACGGAGCTTGGTTAAATATCTGAATATTTTACGAAAGGATATGAGTTAATGAACATGAGACCATAACACATATGTTAACTCCAACTCCAATCTTATTTGGGGTTTCGTTTTGGAGAAGTTTGTATATCAGCACCTGATACAGTTATACTACTACTACAATGGCTTGCATGTCCAATCAAAATGATGAGAAAAAAATTCACAGCACACAATTTGAACATAGAATTCGGTAAAATTTAGATCTCAACTAAACTTCAAAGGATTGTAGATCATTATCTCTAGTTGTGTATATTTTTTCGCGGAATTGATTGGCTTATATTTTTGACTTTAGAATTTGTTAAATTTTGTTTGCGGACGTCGATATTCCTACATCTTTCATCGGATTTTAACCAAACTTCATTTTCGAAGAAATTGAAATGCACTGGTATGTGCACGGCCAAAGTGGGAGGGCAGTGTTGGCAATAGAAAGGGATGCATCGGTTTTCTTACCTTTAGTGGGGGACAAAAAGACATGGAATTGATAACCTTTATTTCCTCTCTTTTTATCATTTTGTAATGTACTTTTACACTTTTGGTTCAGTTAGTCGATTGAATATACGTAAGCAGTTGACATACAGCAGGTGTTTAAGCGAAAACAACACTCATTTAATTACCGCTTTAAAAAGGAGTACCTAACCAATGTGTTAAATTACAAATGCATATCGTCAGGAATGTACTTTTATAATATGGCCGATAAAATATCACATTAGAAAATTAGCTTAATATGTTAAGAAATTTGAAAAAATGGACGGTATTATGTTTTCTTTTTTGAACAATCATATATGACATGACTGGAAAAGTCATTGCTTGATTTGTTCTTTTCTCTCTGTAACATTTCGAAAGTTGCAAATGGATTTTCAAAAAATATTTTTCTGATAGGTGCGTTTTCATGAATAAGCCAGAAACTTCTCCGAAGTTTTTCTTACTTTTGTGAATTCAATCAGAAGAGGTTACTGTAAATTAAGAGATAACCATACTGTATTTTAGGATCTGAGGGGGTAAATTGTAGATTTTACTGTCGCAAACTGAGTTTTCCAGCGACGCGTTAGCGGAGCCGGAAAACGGATGTTTGCTACAGTAAAATCTTAGATTTACCCCTGTAGATCCTTAAATACAGTTTGCTTATCTCTATTCTAATGCAAATCCACAAAAAGCATTTAAAAATCGATTTTTAAATCACAGGAAGTTTGGTATGCGTCTGCGCTATTACATTGCTATTGGTTCCGACGGTAAATCGTGATTTTACCCCCTCAAAATTCTAACGCCATCCAATCAAAATTAGCGTTACAAACATAAGTGCATTAGAATTTGGTTTCTGCATATGGTCATTTCGACAACTTATGTCTTCATTGATATTGGGAAAACCATAAACTAAAACTGAAAGAAAACAAATAACTAAATATTATCTAATATTGAAATCAAAAATTAGAAAGGGACAGAGCTTTGCATTAGAGAAATATTCATTAGTTTTCAACAAAATTCACTAAGATTTGATTTTATTGCAAGTTTTCTCATAAAATTGGCCATTGGGAAGTACTGACTACTGGGATTGTGAATTTTTATTTGTGCTACATGCATAGGGAGAAGAATGTGGTTACAATTAAATGTAAAAGCACAATTTCTGTAGATGATTATTTGTGATAGTTAGACATTCCATATCTTGTTATGAAAAAAAAAGGAATCGAAAATACCATTTCCGTATTCGGAATTAATAAGTAAAACCCGAATTGAGCCAATTAATTCGTATTTGGCCAGTTAATCCATATTGGGACCATTTTGCCGTATTTTTCCTTGTAAACAATTTATATTTCATCAAGACATCTAGTATTAAATTTGCAATTTCTGGCGTATTTTACATAACTGGTTAATAAATGTACTGTTAATGGTTTTTTTCGTGACGTGTTTTGAAATTTGCGATTTTGATCCCTTAATATTCGCGAGGTTTTATTTCGAAATTCTCACTTTTCTTTCGTTACCTTTGTAATAAAGCATATTTAAGCGAGGGGAAATTTTCGCGAATATGTGCTCATCTCAAGATGAATGATTATAAACCTCTCGCGAAAATATCCTCTTTTATAGTATTTATAGACTAGACTTAAGTGTATTGACCCAATAATTTGGCATAGGTAAATATGTTGTAATTGGGATTATAAATCAATTTTTAAACCATTAAGGATAAAACATGTAAAACAATATCTTCACTTTATTAATTACAATAAGCAATGCATGAATATGGTATGGACAAGTATTACGACAGGGCCATTACGGAATAAAGAGGGCCACAACCAGACAACATTATGATACTAGCAGTGCCATTACAGGATTCAATATGGCGGCTGTGAAATTTTTTCGTGTCTTCAGAATGCAAAACCATAATTGTATCATATTTATACAAAAAAGTACACATTTCTACATTCTTTGTATTAAGGTAGTAGACCTAGGTTAAGGGAGATAACTCTTTAAATCAGTAAGACGTTTGAAGCAGTCAGTTTCATCAATGCTTTGTAAGCACTGATGTGAAAAAGGCTTAAAAACATCTGTGTTAAAAAGAAGCTTAGAACCTTTTTATGAAAATGATTTAAACAAACATACAAATGATTTTTAGGAGTTATGTCCCTTAACCTAGGTCTACTACCTTAAACAAGTAAAAGAATATTTGGAATATAATTATTGTATTTCTAGTACTTTGAGGGATCAGACAAACTTTGACTGCATTTAGCAGTTGTATCATGTACGATTATCAACATCTTTGTTTTAGATATTTGAAAACTCATTTAACTCAAAGCATCACAAATAATCAGAAAATATACATCTTTCCTTGATTTTCAAATGTAAGAAAATTTTGTTGAAACCTAACGCCAAATCTCCCTCATATTTATCTCTGTCTTAAAATAATTTTGCTTACTTTTTTTAAATCATATTGGTAATTTGTTTTCTGTTAGCTTTAACATATATTTCGGTTTATTGATTTCCAAATTTTTAATTTGACCTGGAATTAAGAGATATACGTTGTCGAAATGTGCATATGCAGAAATAAATTTACAGTTACATCGGTATTTTGTTATTTATTACCATTGGACGATGTCTCTGCCAGTGGACTGTTAGTTCCCGAGAGTATTTACCCACCCAGCAGCCAGTACTTCGGTGCTGACCCGCAAACCGAAAATATTGAGAAACTTGCTGTACCTAATTAAAAAAGAATTGTTGAAACCTAAGGAGTACCCCCCACCCCCCCATGCATAGCTCTGTCCTTGGGTGAATTTGGCTTTCTTTTTTTAGAAATTTGCTCTTTGTCAGCTTTAACATGTATCTCGGTTTATGGATTTCCATGCGCATTCCGACAACTCATGTCTCTTCAGTGCAGATCGAATCAAAACATTTAGAAGCCCATAAACCAAAATATGTGTGGAAAGTGATAAAGAACAAGTAACGAAAAGACCTAAATAGGGCCTGTAAGTCTCGTACAATTTTGGAACTTCTGGGATCTAAAATTGTACCCGGAAGTTACATTTTAAACAAAGATATATGACGTTTCAAACAAAAATTTGAACGTCATAATGCTCTGACGTCATGTTATGGCGGGAAGAGTTTTTGAATTGCCTGTTTATCGTGGATTCTCGTGAGTCACATGACGAGACTTACATACCATATAGAAAAGCCAAAATCAGCTAAGGACAGAGTTATGCTTTAGGGAGATACTCCTCATCAAATGAAATCTCAAATCTTACTAATCAGTACGTAAAGTGTATATATCTCTCTCTGAAATATATGATAGATAAGGATGAATACTGTGGCTATAGTTAACACGGTTTTGTGTACATTTTCTAAGAAATCAATAGTGTTAAAATAAAATGCAGATTTAATTCAAATTTTTCAAAAAACTGATTTTGCGTGTACACGAGTGCGTTGTCGCATGAGTGAATTTGGATGCTTACGTGTACGGGATGTAATGTGATTAATCGGTGGAGAATTTTTGAATTGGAAGTTTGCAGCAGAACCTTTACATTATTATCTTTTTGGCAATGTACTTCACATTGTCAACAGAAGTCTTATAGCTGAAGAATAACTCAAATTCGTTCAAAATTTAAATGAAATTCAGCATGACACAAATTGCAATTTATTATTACAAGTCGAATCAATATTTTAAGGAACAGAATCTGAGTCATAAACAAACTAAGCTTACAAGGATCTTCATGTTAATCAGCGATTTTCCTGTGTAAGATTGCTGCCACTGCTTAAGGTTTTAATTATAAACGTTTAGTACTTCTTGAACATTTATTGTTCTACAAATGATTTGCTATTTTTCTATTTAAACTTTTTATATGCCCGCAAAAAATTTAGGGCGCATAATGGTATGGCGCTGTAATCGTCGTTGCAGTTGTCGTCCGACATGGTCGTCTGCAGACACTTCTGGTTATGGTCAATAACTAAAGTTCAAGTTGACCAATCCGTACCAAAAAAGGCTCAGATGGGTTTTGGTTATTTTGGCCCTTCCCGTTTTACCAAAAGGGGCCAGAAAGGGTAAAACTGGGTGTTTTCACATATTCGGATGTTGAATTTTTATTATTCAATGGATTTAAATGGGTTTTCTTTCAGTGTGTTCCTAATTACGTTTCCTATCAGTAGTATGTCAACGGACTTGAAATGTACTGTTCACTGTATAGATGGGGACGAAAATGAGCGATTTTCAAAAATTTCATTTTTTAAGTCCGATTTCTAAGGCAGTTTTTAACAATTGATTCCTTTTTGAAAAAAAAACATACAGCTGCACCATCAGCTTTTTGTCAACTTGTTTCTTTTTCGAATTATAAGGGGCCGAATCGAGACAAAATTACAGATTTAAAGATTAGCTAAACTTTTTATTTTTCGGATTTCGACGGGATTTTCTTCTTTGGATTTCTCTTGATATAAGCTTACAGCAGTATACAATCAACTTGGCGTAGCTTTTACCGTTTCCGAGCTATAAGGCTCAAAGGGGGAAAAATTGCAATTTTTATACGATCGCAAAAAATTGAGATAGTAAAATGGTATTGCACTGTCGTCTTCGTCCGCGTCGTGTCGTCGTCTATAGACACTTTTGTTTTTTTGTCGATAACTTTAGTTCAAGTTGATCATCCCTTATGAAATTATGAATTTGGCTTAGTTCTTTCTGACTTACAAGAGCTCAAAAGGACCAAAATTGCAATTTTTCTTTAAATAAAACCTTTAATTCTTATCGGATTTTCATGGGATATTTTTCTTTGGATTTCCATAGGTATAAGCTTTAAAAGGGATGTCAGCTGATTTGGCGTAGCTCTTGCCGTGTCTGAGCTACAAAGGGTCAGAAGGGCCTAAATTGCATTTTTTCGAAACATGTGAAATCTTAATTTTTCTTAGGATTTCATTTGATTTTTTTGTTTCTTTTGGAGTCCTCTTTTTTTTTAGCTTTTGGTAGTATGTCAAAAGATTTTGCATAGCTCTTGCCATTTCTTAGCTATCAGGAGTCAAAGTCGATGAAATTGCAATTTTCAAAATATGTAAAATCTTTTATTTTTATTGGATTTTTATGCCGTTCCTTTCTTCGGATTCCTTTTATCGTATAGGTAAAGTAGTATGTTGACCAATTTTGACATTTCCAATATATATAAGAAATTTTAAGGGCTAATTTTTGTCTCACCAGCTACGAAAAGCGCTAAAAGTGAGACATATGCGTACAAAGCATGGTGGCGTAAACTTTGATTTTTAGTTTTTGTGATTGGGTCATTTTCCTATTAACTATAAGTTGTAGATCAATTATATTTGGTATATAGGTTGGTCGTAAGCGGTAAATTATGGTTTGCTTGATGGCTCTTGTCTGTGACCTCAATTTCACGGTCCAATGAACATGTTAAGTTTTTGTGATTATTTTCTCAGTAACTATTAGTGGTAGGGTAATGATATATGATATGTTAGTAAGTCTAAGGTATTCTAAGGTACATGTAGTACATGAAAGTCTGTCAAATGGACTTCCTTCTTGGCCGCAATTTCATGGTCTAGTCAGCACGTTCAGTTTTGCAAATGGTTTATATAGTAAAAAGATATGATCCTGGTTGTACATGATGGTCTGTCATATGTTTTTTTTTTACCATGGCCTAAATTTTATGGTCTAGTGATTATGTTAATTTTACTGAATAGATCAGAATCTCAGTAAGTATTTAGGGTACGTCTATGATATTTAGTATGTGGGTTGGTCTTTAGAAGTACATGTACATGATGTTCTGTTATATTTTTTGTGTGTGACCTCAATTCCACGATCCTGTGAGCATGATAATTTTCCCAGCATTTATTACTGTAGGTCAATTATATTTGGTATGTGGATTGGTCTTGGGTAATACATGACGAGAAAACCATTCCCTTTAGAAACTGTATGGAAGTGAATACCAAATTTATGTACATACTACTGATATCTTATTAAAATAAAAGTGTTTGTTTCCATAGCCTTCATTACCAGATGACGAAATGATACAAAATAGAAATCATAGAAGTTCTGACTAAAATTAATTTCGAAACATTAGTCGAAAACGTGAAAGCTGATAGAGAACCAATGTTAAAATTTATTATTTTACCTTTTAAAGTTCGCACAAAAAGGTAGAAAATAATTGATTTCAAATTAATATTTTAAACCGTTAACTGTAAACCAAAAATATTGATAGGTCAGTGTGCATACAAAGGAGATACAGTCATTTGAAAATTTGGCAGGAAAACGGAACCTCTCTATACTTATCATAGATTTTGTATTTCGTAAAAACAACATAAAACGCAATGAGGGAATATTAAGAATTTGTTAAATTTATTATTTTTTAAAGTAGGGATCAGTGTGCAAAAAAAAACATCTCGGGCATTTTAATGGATAAAATAAGGAAAGTTCGATAAACTGACAAAAAGTCTGAAATCTGACTAGTAAGCCACCTTAAGAAAACAAAATATTATATATTCAGCATCTTTTGGCATATGAATTCATTTTTTTTTTCTTCTCATTTACTAAACACATTAAAAAAGCACTGGAAATATTTTGATCAAATTCTAATAATTTGATGATATTATATTAAGGCAAACTCAAGCCAGTTACAAAAAAAAATTTTACGCCACAAAAATTTTGATGTCATTTATTTAAAAATTCATCACACGAATCTGTCAACAATATGTAATCTTTGAAGCGGAAACAAATGTTTTGAATAATAATACCTTTATAGGCAAAGTTTAATTTGATTTCGGAACAACTTTTTACTTTTGTTCTTTGTGAACAGAACGAAGCTTGCCATGTAAAGTAAATCCAACCCTGTCCTTGATAAACTAGAGTTTTCTATGTATCGTGTGCGTTTTTGTCACATGTACATTCACTCCATATCGTTTCATTTTTCATTTCTGATTTACACAAAGCTGATTAATTTGCATCTCTGATTTTGTCTCATTATTAACATACCTGGTAATTTTCTGTCAAACTTATTCCACTTTGTGATTTAAATTAATATGCTGTGTAAGCATTTGTAGACATAACAATTAGTCTAATGACTGGGTTTGTTCCTCTTTTAAGTATCAAACGCTGATATTGCAATGGTAGGAAAAACGTCATGACGTTTTCTTTACCATTACATAGTCACGCCCAGACATCCGATTTGCTACTATAACAGTAATGCTAGGTTAAGAATCGACAGACCAAGGGTCTAAACATAAGAGCCAACATGCTCTTATTTCAAGTCAGATGTCTTGTATTGTATTTACTGATTTATAGTTCCATGCCGCAAAGTGAACCTTATGATGGAGCAACAAAGAGAGGTAATTCCTTGTCTATGACTGAAGAGTCTATATTACGGACTGGAAACAATGAAGAACATGGTACAAGTACAAGAAATGAATTTGGTTCAACTTCTACAACCACATATACTCAAAGCAGACCGACCGAATATTATTCAGCCGATGACAACATAGTCAAAAGTACTAAAAAGAGGATCTCCCCTCCTGATAGTCTGCAGTCAGGTACAGACGTTACAATTTTTTCTGGTCTACAATCGAATACAACAGTCGAAACGTCCACTGGTGGTCTCCAATCGGATACAAGAGTCACAAATACCTCTGGTGGTGTACAAGGGGATACAACAGTCGTAACGTCTTCTGATAGTCTACAGTCAGAGACATCAGTCACATCAACCGTTAAATCCACAACAACACCTGATGTTTGTGCTATATATGGTACATGTGGATATGTTTCTACCCTGTCAGTACCGGAAATAATGTATTGCAATTGTGACGAGCAATGTCAGGTATATAATGATTGCTGTTATGATTCGGACTATTACAAAAAATCAAAAGGTGTACCGAAAATGCAATATGAATGTGGCCAACACAAAACATCTGAATTTGACATTCTTGGTATCTTCATGATAAAACAATGCCCAGCTGGTTTTAATGGTACCGATATAGACAATGGATGTCGCAGCAATGACTTGTTAAAATTTGGGCCAATTGTTGTAGATGAGAATGGGGACATTTATCAGAACAGGTTTTGTGCTGAATGTCATGGTCATAGTTTTTACAGACCATTTACGTTGAGTATTACAAATGTTGACAATTCACATATCAATAACAACGATACAGCTTCACAACGATTCACAAATTTTGTAAATGAAGTAAAAGTAGGAACGAAGGGTTTTGGGTTTGAACAGATACCACCAGAAGACATTTTAGTCAGGCATTGCTTTAACCTTGAACCTCCATCAAATGACAAATGTCAAAAGAATGCGATCAATCCTGTATTTGGTTATTTAAACATGGAATATGTTTTTTTCCGAAATAGATACTGTTCTCCTGCAAATTTATTTTGCTTAGGGTTTGGAGTTGAAGAATTGAAAACAGCGACTGATGACCAATTGTATAATGTATTTCCATTGTCTGTATTGTTTGTAATTGATCAAATGAGCAACGATTGCCAGGAAAGTGTAAGTATATTTTTTTTCTCTAATTTCTAGCAAATTTAAACACCCCCTGACAGATTGGGGATCAAACTAAAAATCAACAAAATTGGAAATTTGATCTCAGTTGGCTATTGGTCAATCATGTAAATGTCTCGTCTCAGTTTCTAGAAATAGTGCAACCGATTGGTGATGAAATCACATCTGCATCATTGACTAGCGAAATGGTTTTTGCATTTTTATGACCAAGATAACTCAATTTATTGATGATATGACATGCTTATCAAAAATATTATATCCAAAACCCTTTCAATGAATGACGCAATGATACACATAGCAACGATTATAGCAACAACCTGGCCGCATACTTGAAACTAGAGACTAAGGAGATCGCTTTACTTCAAATAAATCAAATAGAAATAGGAGAAACAATCTCTAATATAAATTCTCACATCTTGGTAGTTAAATTTTCACATTTAAAAGTTCTCGGGTAAAAATCGAACTTTAAAATGTGTAAATTTAACTATCTCGATGTGAGAAATATTGCAATAAACTGACAACAATGTTAGAGACTATAATGTTATGGATAATCCAACTTTTGTATTATGGGTTTCCATATTATTTGATTTTAATGCTGCTGATGAGAAGTTAGTCCTTGAAACACCTGTACAGAATAACGAAATTTACTGTTTTTATGTATTTATTTATAAAATAAAAACTCAGCACATACTGTAAAAGCAGAAAATTTCGTAGGGGATTGAATTTTGTTTATTTCGTTGGTAAACAATATCCACAAAAATAAATCCCAACGAAAATTTTACTACAAAATATTTCATTTTTTTCATGCTAAGCAATACTATTGTCGAAGACTTATCCACGATTTATTGGATACAAATGATGACCATATAGAAGAGCGTTACAAAGTGAAAATCAACCTTGAAGAAACGATTTAACCACGAAATAAAGTAACCGTCAACAGAAAAAAAAAGAAACCACGAAAATTTGTACCCGCGAAAATCATTTTCATGGGCAAATAACGTAATTTTAACCCCAAGAAGATGAATGATTATAGAGTACTTAGGAATTTTCTGCCCACTGGTGTAGCAACCTTCAATACTTAATACAAACTAATTTTCACAATAAATTTANTTATATATATATATATATATATATATATATATATGTATATGTATATATGTAATGTCCATCCCAGCATCACTAAACAAAGTCTATGGCAAACTGTCTAAAAAAAACAAAAATATAATTATTCTTAACCATTCCAGTATATCTTGTGCATAATTAATCTTCAATAAAGTAACATAAGAGAGTGGGTGGTATAAGAGTGTATTTAAATATATATAGAGAGAGAAGTGCTGGTACGTAACCAGGTGACAAACTTCGAAAAACTTTCAAAGTCCGAAGCCTTTCTTTAATTACCTGCAAGGCACGCATGTCACGAAATACGCGTACTGCATACAACACCCAATATACCCGTATTTGTGGCAATGCGGGTATACTAAGGCAACCATTTAAATCATAAACATAAACACTGCATCTTTTTAATAAACGTAACCACGTGTACCCGTTTAAACCTCATGTTATTTGTTAACACATCAGCGTGTAACAACAAACCATGGGTATCCGTATACCTTTGATAAATATATTAAACAATTTTAAAAATGTCTAGTGATATCCCTCGCCAAATCTATTCGGAATACCTTCTTCTGTGTATTACATTATGTCATTGGAGAAACAGTTTGTTTACATTTTTAAGTGTTCATGTATTGATTTTGCTGTCAAACTTTATTTATAGTTTACTTAACTCGATGTGAGAAATTTCATAATCGACTAGGTCACGTTGTAAAATTTTATTTCTCCAATCTGAGCGTGTTAACCCAGTTGGTTAAAAACACGTATTATTTTTAATCCACACGTTGGTTAAATTTCTGCGTGATGTTTCTCGCAACGTTTCATTTCATTCATAAAGTCTATTGTGACGTCATCGTTACTACGCTTTCAGAAAGCGCGGCAAATGTTGACAACCTCGTGCTGAACCATTGAATAAGCACCTGAAACACAGTAAAAGTCATTGGAGAAACAATATATCCTTCCGTTTGCTCGTGGATTACGATATTTCTCCATTCTCGATAGTTAAATTTCTGATTTTAACATGCTCGCTAAAGCTCGCATGTTGAAAATCACAAATTTAACTATCTCGAACTGGAGAAATATCGTAATCCACTTGGTCCGGAAGGATATACTATATTTCTCATTTTCATACTTATCAATACTGAATTCCCTTAAAAGTTTTGATAAGTAAAAGTTTCTATTGCTACTTGGTCGGTCTGTCATCAACTGTATTAAAGTGTAAGCAAATAACTATCGATATAAATAAAAATTGATCATATGCAGGACATGCTTACCCTTCCGGAGCACATGATGTCACTTCCGGTTTCCATGGGAGTTCACACTATGAGTGCCTTAGTTCTTAATGTTATCTTTTTATTTCCGTGCATTGTAGCCGTCTCACGTCCTTGTTTTGTCCTTGTTTTTATCTGTTACCGTTTTTGCCATGTCTTTGGACTTCCGATTTTTGTAGTCATCGCTTCCCTTGTTCCTTCGATATTCTACTGCCGTTGTTGTAACAAATCTTGTTGATATAGGGACTTCCTTGATAGAACCCGGTTGCTCACAAATAGGCTACTTAAACAAGGGTATGTTACCAACTACTTTAAGTCATCACTCTAGATGTTTTACGGTCGACATCACCATCTTTTTTAATGCTATGGGATATCTGTTTCCCAGATGACAACAAATCTTTTCCTTTGATTTACAAATAAAGGGATATGGAGTAAACGTACATTGGACAAAATCCCTATGAAACATGCTAAGATCAAGCAAATGGAACAACGATTTCATTGTTGTTCTTCAACTTAAAATCACCAAGAGGCCTTTAAAGCTTTATTGTTCTTTCCTCTACCGGATTTAACCTTACTACTGGATTTGACATTTCCAATACGGTAGATGTCTTATAAGAAGCAGGAAATGCTTACTCTACCCGAACACCTGATCTCATACATGTTGTGTGTGTGTCCATTTTTCTTTTCTGTGTAGTACACATAGTATGTCTATGTTTCTTTGGTCTTCTAATGTTGCTATTGTCCTTGGATTATTCTTTTTCTCTTACTTTTCGGAGGTAATCTTTGGGTTTTTCCAGCATAGGGGGGATTTTAGAAATGGTCATCTACAGTTTTGAAATTTACTAGTTTTAGAATTCTTTTATTTTAAGTCGTCTTTTGGAGGAATATGATTAACCAAACACTTTAAGAGAATTTATTCGTCACTTTTATC
>MJUU01048207.1:86113-99511 GCA_002080025.1 Modiolus philippinarum | reverse complement strand
CTAAATACCGAAAATTTTACCCCTACCCCAAGAAAATGATGCAAAAACAATGCAAAAAATATGTCTGTCTGTACATATATATGAGTAAAACATACAAATATTTTCACTTTCTTTTACAAATGCATTTGATATATCGTAATTTGCAATCTTAACGCAGAAAATAAGGGTAAAATTGAATATTTTGGGCGATTTTCTTGAAAAATGGGAATTCAGGATTTCGGAATGTTACAAAATTCAAAGATCAATTGTTGTATAACTGCCCATAAACAACACGCATGATCTTATTTTGTATATATGGGAGTCTCTGTGCATTTTTGTGTTTGAAATGTTATATTATTGGACCTTTATACAATGTTCAGGCTTTTCAAGCTGAATAAAATGAAATAAATTGTGTTGAATTTTTTTTTTTTTTGGGGGGGGGGGGGGGTAATATGTTTGCGATTTATGAAACAACGGCAGTATGAGAGTTTTGTTAGTCTAAAATGTTCAAAAGCATACTTTCTTATAGCTTTGATATAGTGAAACAATATTTTATCAACATTTTTACGCTAGGTACCAAATTCGTAAAGTTTTTACATCTCTAAGTCAAATTAGCAATAATTCTGAAAAACGGAAAATTCCCATTTTTCATAAAATTTCGAGCAGAATGGCCACAAAAAGACCCCTTAAAAAGTTTGAATCTACTTAAATGGGCTTCTGCATGTCAGCTTTAGTGGAATACACACAATAATTTGCATTAGTAATTATCTTTTAATTATTTAGAGTCCGAATATTTTAAATTTTCTCTTAATTTTAAGGGGGAGGGGTTCTAATTTTGGCATTTCTGATCCCACAAAAAGGCTGACTCTAAAATTTTGTCACGTAATTTGTTGCTTACATATCATAAATCATTATTGCATTGGTAATTATTAGATATATATTCAAATTTATACGATCCAGAAGTAAGAAAGACAAAATTGTGAAAATATCTAAAATTCCGAAAATTTCGATTTTTCAAAAAAATTAAACCGAAAATCAAAATTTTAAGGACTTTAATGGTCTTATTTTTCAACATTGTAACACAACTGATACATTAGGCATAAAAACTAGATCAAATGATGAGATTTATTTACCTGAAAGGAAGTGAAAGCTAAAAAATAGTCATTTTCGCTATTTTTGGCAGGGGGGGGGTATATTTTTTGCATCCCCAGATCACAAAAATAGCGTAATGTGCCCAAACTTGTGTTCATTGTAAAGTATATTAAATAAGCTTTCATTTAATACCAAATTTCAGTATATCTAACTTATCTACATAAAAATTATGGAGCTTAAAAGATAAAATTAAGAATAAAACTTAAATACAAGAATTTTGTGTGGTGTACTATAAAAGTGGCCCTATACTGTCTATGTGGGCAGGTTATATTCGTGTTTACATGTTTTATTTTGAAGAGGGGATATAAAAGGACTGAAAAAAATCGGTCTAGATCATAAGTGTGTGGGGGGGGGGTGCACGGAAAGTGATTTCAGCCCATGGCCACCACTGAGAATATACTTCAACATTGGATCATATAAAAAACACATTCAATGATTTTTCTCCATAGAAACTTCTAGTCTAAAATTGTATTTAACAACTAAAAGGCACCACCAACGTCTACCCAAATGTGTCTTAAAATTATAGGTCTTGAACTTCTTAAAATTTTTAAACATTGTTTTTCGATTCATGGAGAAATATTATGAAAAAAAAATCTTTTGAATTCATAATTTCATTTACTCAAGAAAACATTTTTTCACCAGAGTATGAAAAAATAAGAGGAAAAGGGAAAATGTTCTGCTCTTTCTTGAAATGTCTTTCAGTTATTGTGTTATTACCCACATTTTGTAACTGTAGACAGTACATGTACATGAAACAAAGTCTCATCAAATACAAAATTAAAACAACATACCTTTGTTAACCCTGTAAATTTTGTACCATCTGATAGATTTCTAGAAAATATATTAGAACAGAAGAAAGTAAAATTTTTGTATAAACATCAGGTTAATAATCATGTGCAGCTTCCGACTGGTTTTCTTAAATTAAGGAAAACATCAGGAATTGAGATTGCAGACTGGTCGAAATACTTTTTTTATTTTAAACAAGTCTTGTAGTAATGTAAATTAAAAATTTCCAGTATAAACTTATTTTAAGAACAACAGCCACTTATTCGTTCTTAAATAAAATTAAGCTGGTTAATAGCAATTTATGTACTTTTTGTAGAATACATGCAGAGACACTGGAACATTTATTCTTTTGATTGTCCAATCATATCTGATTTGTGGGAACAACTCTCTAGTTTATTACATGTAATAGAAAAAAGAAGGGAAACGGGGAATGTGTCAAAGAGACAACGACCTAAAGGGGAGTAATATTAAGACTACATTGTGTTGAATTTTCTTTAGAAAAATATCTAGTATTATTGGGACACACAAATAATATGTTCTTAAATCTTGTATTTATTATATATAATTTCGAAAAATTATATATATAAGTATAATACCAAAAAGGGAATGATTTGTAAAATCAAGAGGTATCAATCTCTTCAGGAATATGTTGCAAAGAAGAGTAATTGTTTGGTTTCATATAGAAAGTTTTTGGTTCCATTAAATCAAATTTATACTTAACTAGAACAATACATTTTTTTTTCTTTTAATACGGTATGAATTCACAGTAACATGCAATAATTTAAATATTATGAAATAGAACTTGCTGTACATTATGTTTATATCAAGTGTGTAATTTTGAGTACGAATCCCTATTGGAGGAATGAAAGAGTTTTTAGAAATAATAATATTATGATATTTAATTGTTTAAAAATTAGAGAAAATTGTATATAGTCAGTTGTAATTAATGAAACCGTCCGAAACCCTAGTCAGGTGGTAGTGAAGATAAAAATGTAAAATCCTGATTATTTAAAACAAATATTTTTTTTTTAAATCTCTGCAAATAAATGGCAAGACCAAGTGATAGGACGACGCTTTAATTGTTGTTCGTCATCTTGATACCGCCATGAGGCCTTCAGAACGACCTTAGCTCATACCTCATGTTAAGTCCAAGAGGGCCCCTAGTACCGGTTTGGAGGGAATAGGGTCTGTAAGTCTCGTCATGTGACTTACGTGAATTCACGATAAACAGACAATTCGGAAACGTTTCCCGCCAAAACATGACGTCAGAGTATTGTGACGTTCACATTTTTGTTCGAAACGTCATATATCTTTGTTTAAAATGTAACTTCCGGGTTCAATTTTTGATCCCGGAAGTTCCAAAATTGTACGAGACTTACAGGCCCTATAGGGTCTGTAAGTCTCGTTCAATTTTGAAACTTCCGGGCACATAAATTGTACCCGGAAGTTCCATTTTTAACAAACACACATGACGTTTCAAACAAATATTTGAACGTCATAATCTGAAAACGTCATATTTTGGCGGACGTTTTCAAATTTCAATTTTATCGTGAAATCACGGTGTCACATGACGAGACTTACAGACCCTATTGATTGCTAGATGTCGACCAATGCTACATCGATGGTCTTCGAGTCATGGTTTCAGGCAAAGTGTTCTTATAACTACTGTAATCCGTTTCTCGAAATTCTAAGAAAAGCAATAGGGTCTGTAAGTCTCGTTCAATTTTGGAACTTCCGGGCACATAATTTGTACCCGGAAGTTGCATTTTCAACGTTTCAAGCAAAAAATTTAGACGTCATAATCCAACAACGTCATATTTTGGCGGGAAACGTTTTCAAATTTAAATTTTATCGTGATTTCTTGTAGAAAGAACTCTTTCCAACCTCCATGAAAATTACGTCATTGTCCCTGCAGACAAAGCTTCTAACAACATACTGTTTGTATGTAAGAAACACTATCTCGACTGTCTTGTGAAGGAGATGGGCATCGACAGTTCATCTGGAAACCCTACTTATACCCCTACTACAATATCGATTGATTGATTGATTAGTTAGAGTTTAACGTCCAATGAGCAATATTTCAGCCATATCAGGACGAGAACAAGTTAATCAATTCAAAACAAATTTTAAGTAAAAGAAGAAAGAAATAAAGGTGGAAGGGACAACCGGGGCAACGACTTTTGATTGCCACTGGAAAAGGGGAGAAATGGGTAGGGGCAGGAAATTTAGCCTTCTATACGACACCCAGTGCGTCTGCTCTCTTTAGAGAAATATAGAAGGGGTCTTTATACTGCATGGAGCGTGGCGTTTCTCCACACAGTTTGGCTACAATGGTTCGCGGTCAGGCTTTCCGTATTATGACCTGACTACCCCGCAAAGACAGGGCATTCCCCTATCCACCACCTGGGGACGCGCCCGGCAGCTCTGTAGCCAAAGCCCCTGAAAACCTTTTCAGGTGCCGGGCTACAATATCGAGGGATGAGATTGTAAAAAATCACACTTCAGTGTTATCATCATTTGGCATAAAAGCTAATGATGAAAACAATCAACTCCCTTACATCTACTGGGTACCTAAACTTCATAAGAATCCATACAAACAGAGATTCATTGCCGGGTCTTCCAGATGCACCACTAAACCTCTTTCACAGCTCCTCACTACTTTGTTGACCGCAGTCAGAGACGGCATGAAAAATTACTGTAATAAAGCTTACTCCACAAGCGGTGTGAATCAAATGTGGATTCTTAAAAATTCAAAAGATCTCCTTGAACAGCTTTCCTCAACCAGTCTTACCCATTGCCATAGCATTCAAACTTTTGACTTTTCTACACTTTATACAACCTTGCCACACAATAAACTGAAAACAGTAATTGCAGATTTAATACATCAATGTTTCTGCACAAAAAATGGAGAACGCAGATACACCTATTTAGTTATAGGGAAAGACAAGACATATTTTGTTAAGAACCACACCGATTCAAATAAGAAGTACACCGAGACTGACGTAATCAAAATGTTAGAATTTTTGATCGACAATATTTTTGTCGAATTTGGAGGTCGTGTTTTCCAACAGACAATAGGGATTCCTATGGGAACAAACTGTGCGCCGCTTCCTTTACTCGTACGAGGCCAAGTTTTTACAAGGGCTTATTAAAAAAAAACAAAAACATTTAGCCCAGTCCTTTAATTTCAGCTTCCGCTACATAGACGATGTGCTTTCTCTTAATAATCCTAAATTTAAGGATTATTTACATCAGATCTATGCAAATGAGCTTGAAATTAAAGAAACAACTGAAACACCTACTTCAGCTTCGTACCTAGATCTTTTATTGTATATTGACGAAGATGGACGTTTGAAATCTAAGCTATGTGACAAGCGTGATGATTTTGATTTCCCCATTGTGAACTTTCCCTTTCTTAGCAGCAATATACCTACCTCTGCAGCCTATGGAGTGTACATTTCACAGTTGATTCGTTACTGTCGAGCTTGTAGTTTGTACAGTGATTTTTTGAACAGAGCAAAAACACTATCCCAAAAGCTGCTTAGTCAGGGATTTGTTCAACCTTTGTTAATTTCATCCCTCAAGAAATTCTACGGCCGTCACCATAGCATCATTGAAAGATATGACGTGTCAGTATCCCAAATGAAAGTGGACATTCGGATTTGACTACCGACTTTGACATTTTCCCGGATTAAATTACCCACAATATGACGGGTGCTGTTAACAGAGCAGGACATGCTTACCCTTCCGGAGCACCTGATGTCACTCTCAGTTTCACTGGAGTTCACACTGTGAGTGCCTTTGTTCTGAATGTTGTGGTTTCTGGTTCTGTGCTTTGTGTCTGTCTGGCGTCATTGATTTTGTGTCTAACGTCATTGTTTTCTGTGTTCTCGTTTTTGTCCTGTCTTTGGACTTCGATTTTTGTGAATTTTACCCCTTTGTTCCTTCGGTATTCTTCTGCCGTTGTTTCTCGGTGTCACATGACGAGACTTACAGACCCTATTCATTGTTTTCGTACCCATGCAGTAAAAACCCCTGCTGTTACTTTAAAATGAGAGTTTTAGACAAAAGCAACTTGACAGTTGTCAACAAGTATACAATGATTACAAAGAATTGAATATACCTTATATGAATATAAGTTATTTAAGGAGCTATGCAGCATTAACATGGAGTGCGTTTCTTCTGTTGTTAAGTATAGTGCCAAACTTACTAACAATGTTCAGTAGAATATTCATTCTAGAAAGGTATACTGTAGATCTTTATCTCATTAGAGATTGCCACCTGCAAGAGTTCCTCCTGTCGAAAATATACTCAAAGATCTCCACAGAAACGAAGTTTGAAGTCAGAACTAATCTAAATCACAGTACCGTATAGCGGGTTATTTTCTCAGGTCAAAAATTTCGCAAATGTATGCCAAAAATTAAAGCGGATTTTAAAAGTTCCTATATATACCCTAAGTATACATATAATATTCTCGTAATTTAGTTTCGCGATTGAAGTCCATCCGCGAAAATACACGAATATTAAAACCTCGCAAAAATTTCCAACTTTACGGGAGGTCTTAGATGATATCTTGAAAAAGGCTTTTCGAGATGTCGGGGCCTCATTAAGTATGGAAGCTAGAGGTGAAATTGGCCTTATTCTTACACTCGAAGAAGATATTACTGATTTTATCCGCCTTAAGAATCCATTCTTTTTTTAAATACAAATATAATAAAAGAAGAAATAGATCGAAGGTGAAAAAAGACAGATTCATAAAAGGGCCTGATTTATGCCAAAACAGACATTGTCGAACAAAATTATCCAGTGTCCGATTTCAAACAAATGCAAAATATGAATGACAGGGATCAACAACAGAGGACTACCGGGGAAACAAACGACACTGTACTGATATAAATTAATGTCTAGAAACGTGAAAAAAAAAAAGAAAACGGATTATTGAATTTGTTTAAAAATATTTTATATAACTGTGCGCCGCTTTTAGCTGACCTTTTCCTTTACTCGTACGAGGCCAAGTTTTTACAAGGGCTTATTCAAAGAAAAAAAAAACATTAAGCCCAGTCCTTTAATTTCAGCTTCCGCTACATAGACGATGTGCTTTCTCTTAATAATCCTAAATTTAAAGATTATTTACATCAGATCTATCCAAATGACCTTGAAATTAAAGAAACAACTGAAACACCTACTTCAGCTTCGTACCTAGATCTTTTATTGTATATTGACGAAGATGGACGTTTGAAATCTAAGCTATGTGACAAGCGTGATGATTTTAATTTCCCCATTGTGAACTTTCCCTTTCTTAGCAGCAATATACCTACCTCTCAAGCCTATGGAGTGTACATTTCACAGTTGATTCGTTACTGTCGAGCTTGTAGTTTGTACAGTGATTTTTTGAACAGAGCAAAAACACTGTCCCAAAAGCTGCTTAGTCAGGAATTTGTTCAAGTTTTGTTAATTTCATCCCTCAAGAAATTCTATGGCCGTCACCATAGCATCATTGAAAGATATGACGTGTCAGTATCCCAAATGAAAGTGGACATTTTCAGCTAGATTCACGTCTTCCCGGATTTGACTACCGACTTTGACATTTTCCCGGATTGAATCACTCACAGTGTGACGGGTGCTGTTAACAGAGCAGGACATGCTTACCCTTCCGGAGCACCTGATGTCACTCTCAGTTTCACTGGAGTTCACACTGTGAGTGCCTTTGTTCTGAATGTTGTGGTTTCTGGTTCTGTGCTTTGTGGCGGTCTGGCGTCATTGTTTTTGTGTCTAACGCCATTGTTTTCTGTGTTCTCGTTTTTGCCCTGTCTTTGGACTTCACCCCTTCGTTCCTTCGGTATTCTACTGCCGTTGTTTTATATCTTATCTGTGGAAAGTTCTGTCCTTAGCTGGTTTTTGGCTTTTCATTTGTATCTTCTGTTTTGATTTGACCTGCAATGAAGACAAATAGGGAATGGTCTTCAACAAAACTGAATGTACAGGTACTTCATTACCTAGTGATTTTTATTTACAAATTCTTTTGTTGAGGTGAAGGGAAAAAATCTACCGAATGTCTGAGCTTAGACTTACACCAAAACAGGCTACATGCAATTGACAGGTACAGAATCTTTCATAAATCCTAAGTAAACAAAGCCACAGTCAAAATATGTAAAATAGAAGAAAAAGAAAACAAATGTATCAAATCTAACGTCAAAATAGGTCAGGTAGATTGATAGAGATCAAGTTCATCACAAAACGTCGGAAGAGATCAGGCAGAAGTGATGTAAGACAAATCCATTAAGATAACGAAACCAGAGGCTCCCTGGAGCATGTATCGCTCACCTGGCTTTCAGTTCCAAAATCAAGCTCACATTGTAAGTTATTCAGTTATTCAGTCCCTCAAACTTTGGTAGCTCCAACACCACAAATATCTTGTACTGTATTTTAAGTCTGATCATGTTTTACTATATTTCTTTGTTGGGCTTTTTTTTTACAAAAATGTTCTTGCTAAGGATCACTTTTGACACCAGTCTTGAAGTTGAGACATCATTTTGTAAATGGCGGTCAACGACAACTTTTAACACCATATTGTCGTCCCATTAGTGCAACAAGGTAACAATTGCCTGTATAATCTATATACTGATGATACCTTTTTGCACTAATGGGACGATTTTTAAGTTACGACATCAATATCTGTTTGGAAACCAAATTTCATTGAAATCGAACAATATTGAATTTTCCGGCCTTTTTTGACCGCCATTTTGAAAATGGCGGTGAACAAACAATTTCAAATCCAGTTTTGAAATAGCAAACATCAATATCCACTTGGAGGCCAAATTTCATTAAAATCGGTAAATGTGGAATTTTTCCCTCTTTTTGGCAGCAATTCTGAAAATGGCTGTAAGAGAACAAATTTCAACATCAGTTTTGAAATTTTGACATCAATACCTATTTGGGACCGGAATTTCATTGAAATTGGACAATGTTGAATTTTCCCGCCTTTTTTGGTGGCCATTTTTTAAATGGTGGTCAACGAACACTTTTCAACACCGCTTTTGAATTTGCAACATCATTTTGGAATATATCTATTTGGAAACCAAATTTCATTGAAATAGAACAATGTTGATTTTTCCCCTTTTTTGGCGGTCCTTTTGAAAATGGCGAACAACGAACAATTTCCAACACCAGTTTTAAAGTCGCCACAGCATTGCAAACATTTTATCAATTTACACTTAATCTTCATTTCTATAGGTTAGGAAATAGAAGACGAAAAATATGAAAATTTTGAAATTTCCGTAAATAAAGGGCAATAACTTTAAAAGAATTTTTGGATTTTCTTCATAATTTTAGGGTGGGTGGATCTTGATATGCTTAACCTTTTTGCAATTTACACTTGACCTCTATCTTACACATTTTGAAATAAAATAAAAAATGTAAAAATTTTGAAAATTTTACGGAAAAGGGTTATTACTCCTAGACCGGTTTTTAGATTTTCTTCAAAATTGCACGGTAGATAGATCTCATCATGCTTATCATTTTAATTGTCAGATTTTTTATATCTGTAACGGTTTTCAAGTTATTGGCCAAAAACTGCAATTTATCCCTATGTTCTATTTTAGCATTGGCGGCCATGTTGCTTGATCAGCCGACTAATTGAACATAATTTTGAAACTACATGCCCTGGTGATGTTTCAGGCCATTGGCTGAGCAGTTTCATAGGAGAAAATTTTTGAAATTGTTGACGTACAACGACGGACGCAAATTGATGACAAAAGCTCACATGGCCTTTTAGGCCGGATGAGCCCAAAATAGGTCAGGTAGAATTGATAGAGAACAATTCCATCAAAGCTTAAGTCACACATGTCAGGTACAGTTGCTTCAGAACAATTCTATCAAAGCCTAAGTCACACATGTCAGGTACAGTTGCTTCAGAACAATTCTATCAAAGATAATGTCAAAACAGCCCAGGTAGAGGTGATAGAAAACAAATTTCCCAATGGGCCTGAGGTAAAATAAAACTCCTACGAAATACAGATAGCATATTTGTTTGAGTATATTATTAAAAGTCTAAACGTTTCATGTTTTAATAGCAAACACTCCTTTTCCTTTTTTTATGACTTATTTATGTCATTTTGCTATATTTATCTTCTTAGATTAAACCCATATATAGCAGAACATAATGCTGCAAAATATGATTCTTTGAAATCATTTTTAAGAATTTAAACGTTTTCACATTTCACTCTTATATACACTCTGATTTATTTTAGGAATGCTCTAATTTCAGCAAGATGAAAATACGAATTGCTTGTAATATCCACTTTAACAAAACGAACAGCTACCGGTGGATCTAATCTATATGGAATGGGTTGAAGTGCTGAACCGGGTCCTTTGAAGGTACCAATAACAGTCATATTGTTTTCGGTCAGTCCAACGGAAGTTATCGCATCTTTTAGTCTATCTATAAAACGAGATAAAAGAATGTACAGTTAGAATTTTTTCTAAGGATGACTGATTGACCTTGCTATTCAAGGCTAAATTTTTGCAGTATTTCAGGTATAACGTTGTCCACTACGGATCAATTATTTGATGTATACAATAAATTTACATCTTGTGTTTCGTACTAATACCTTATTAAAAAGCCCAAGAAAGTATTCCCGGTTGGCAATAAAGACATCATAAGATTTTGTTCCATGTACATTTACTCCATATCCCTTTATTGGTTCATTTACGGAGGAGTTTGTCTCTCGTTCAGTGTGGAGTCCGTAAAAAATACCCCGTGCTTGAGGTGTATGCTCTTTTTATGATGTCAGTTATGGTGTACTTGTTCATGTGAAAAGTTCTCATATGAATGCACAATCAAAATTTAACATTTGCTTTTCTTATTTTGAAAAAAATTCAATTACTTACTAGAATTTTCCTAGCCATCTGTATATATATTCTGTATATATATTTTCCCACATTTCCCGATTTTACTTGCCAAGTTTTCTAACAATCAAGTCGATGAGTGCCCTGTTATCGTTTATATGTTGTATTGTCTTTTTGCCCCTGTGTCGGGCAACGGGTGACAGTGTTTGTGAGAGAACTTTGCCCGATATAATATGCTTTTTGACAACCATGCATCCATTACAAAAGAATACATGGATGTAGCGTTGTTCAAAATTTTGCAAGTGAATTCCGCTCAAATCTGTGCTAGGGCATTCTTGAACTACTATGAGGTAGGAGTGTTTGCTCTTTGTTGAAGGTCTCATGGCGACATCAAGATGAAGAACAAAAATGAAAGCGTTGTTCCATTTGCTTAACCATACCATGCATTTATAGGCATTTTGCCCATGCTCATTTACATAATCTTTCTTTATTTGTTTATGTCAAGATTTCGTTGAATCTTGTATACCGTTTGGTCCAAGGGCCTTTTTATCCAAAGATGGGTGGCAATAAGGCCGTTTTCCCGTCTACCTGGAATTTTGATGCTACATTTTCCAATGAAACCAACAATAAACGTAGATTTAGGTTGTAGAATAAAATTTCTAAAATTTGCAAGTCATGTAATCAAGTGATTGACTATGACTCCTGTTTAAAGGATAATTAAAGTATGAAAAGAATTAAGATGTAAAAGTTGACAAAACAAGGAACATCATTTTGATATCAATAGGGTCTGTAAGTCTCGTCATCTGACACCGTGAATTCACGATAAAATTAAAATTTGAAAACGTTTCCCGCCAAAATATGACGTTGTGGGATTATGACGTCCTAATTGTTTGCTTGAAACGTCATATTTCTCTGTTAAAAATGTAACTTCCGGGTACAAATTATGTACCCGGAAGTCCCAAAACTGGACGAGACTTACAGACCCTATTTGGAGGGAAATAATACAGTTTACGGTAGCACAACGGTCTTCTGAAGACAATTGACAGTCCCTTGTAAACATATAATAAAAGAACCAACATAAAAATCATCAAAACGTACGATAATGAAAAATAAAACAGTCTTATTATTAATTTCTGAAATGGCCATACAGCTCATTACAATTATTGCAGTTGGAGTTATTTGTGTTATGGTCTTATGTTCATTTACTCCATATCCTTTCGTAAAATATTACTTAAAGCAATAATTGTATGAATTCTTTTAAGGTTGTTACTACAAGCAATTCAAAATTTGGCGGAAATGACTATTTTCTGGGTTTTTCATAGACATTGTTTAGAAATTCGTTAGACTTCAAAATCGAATGAAGATGTATTTTCTGTTTCTTGAAATTTTGTCCCAAATTTCTTAAAGGCACATGCTTTTAGATTATAAAATGAAAAGTTGGTGTTCATCGGCAAAATATTTTACATTTTATGATATGGTAAAGATAGAGGAGTATGCATATTTGACCAAGTATCGGACATTAACGGTTTCAACTACTTTAAATACCAATACTGAATACACGATGTTTAAAAGTGACATGTGAGTGATTCCTGAAATGAACATTTTTTCTCGTAGGTGTTTAGCTGTAAGTAAAACCATTGTTTCAAATGTCCGCAGTTGGCCAAATACTGGTAAAACATTTTATATGGATACAAATGAAGCTTGTGATTCTGAATACTTCAGATTTTTATACATACTAGATGTGTCGTCCGAACGGTTTATTATCTCCACCAGTGCAATAATAAATGTATGTACGAGATCTACTCTCCAATATTTGGCCGCCGGAGATGTTTGAGTAATGAAGAATGTGTTGATGTCCCCGTCAACACCTAATGATGCAAATTTATTTGGATATGTAGAAGCTTGCTTTGCAGGTTTGAACAAAGCAACATTGAAATCTAAAATAAAAGAAAATTCATTGTTATTTTGCGAATTATCGTGTCGTTTGAGGTAAACTCTACTTAACATTTCTTAAGTTGACCTTTCGAGGAAATTCTTTTATGCCTTAACTTGCCTACCTTAGCATATGTTTAACATGTGACCCAGTTTGTTCATAACTGGCAATTACCTCATGTACAATTTCATTAATTCACGAATTAAAAGGTTTGCAACTGTCAAAAGTTAAGGTAAGCGTTATTTGAAAAGCAACGTAAGGAATCAATACTCTTAAAAAAAACAGTACTTGTTTTGAACTCTAAGAAAAACAAGGTTAATTTATTACTGAGATTGAACTTCGATAAACGTGCCGTTCAAAATCTATAAAATCGACAATTAAAATCGATAAATATTTTCCGAGGTCGGAAAGTAGATGTTAATTTGCTTCAAATTTGAACTGCAACCATTTTGAATATGGTGCAAAAAAATGGTCACTTTTTTGGAGGAGACCAACTGAAAACTATTTTGATCAAGTTTGGTCCCAAACGGCATAGTAAGTAAAAATTCACAAAAATGTGACTTATTAAAGGCAATTATTCTTTTAAAGGTATTTATATTTTCTTCAAAATTGAATTGAGGAAAGATCTTGATATGCCAAACATTTCTGCTATTAAATCTAACCTGTCTCTGTTAAAAATTTTAACGGAAAAAGTGTGATAA
>MJUU01048207.1:25730-85805 GCA_002080025.1 Modiolus philippinarum | reverse complement strand
GTCTCTGTTAAAAATTTTAACGGAAAAAGTGTGATAATTGTAAATGTGTCATCATATTTTCTTCAAATAACAAGGTAGGTAGATCTTGTCAAGCTTATCATTCTTACAAAACTGGCAGATTTTTTATGTCTGCAACGATTTCGGGTTATGTGCCAAAAACTGCAATTTTATTTTTGTTTTTTTTTTTTTAGCAAAGGCAACCATGTTGTTTGGCTGGCATACTAAAACAGGTTCTTGAGACGCGATAACCTTGTTATGATTCAATCAAAGTCTGCTTTCATTTAGTTCAGTTGTTTCAGAGGGGAAGACTTTGAAAATTTGAGAAAAAAAATGTTTACGCCGGACGACAGACTACAAACGTTCGCAAAGCCTTACTCTGGCTATAGCCATTTCAGCTAAAAATGAGCTAAATTTATAGATTTACTGCAATTATGGTATTTTGTTATTTTTCTAAGTGCATCAGTTGCTTTGTGCAGAACGGGAATAGAACATCGACAGAAATTTACACGTTAAGTAAGAATGTGAAATTGCGTTCGCACGATTACAAGAATTTTATTGGTCGTCGTTGTTAAGCGTATTTTGATGTGTTGTTCTTCAAGGTTGTCCTAGCATGAGGTATGAGTAGCGCCCAATGTTGAAGGCCTTATGCTGACTTCAAGATAAAGAACAATAATGAAAGCGTTGTTCCATTGTTTTACCATATATTTCTAGAGATTTTGTGTTCTGTGTATTTTCTCCACATCCTTTCATACAAATTTGTAACCACAAAACAATCAAGTATTTTTTACCGAATAATGATTTAAATTTATGCCTTTGGCGAGGCGAGTAAATGCATTTTGTTTATAAGTATAGCAGAGATTTTTTTTGTCTTCGCAATTAGCTGGATACACTTACTTTTTGTTATTTTAGGAAAGAGTCACTTGAGATGTCGGAGTTGCTTAATACTTATTCATTGAGGTTTCATTCATTAAGACATTTAACAAAATATTAAGTAGAAAGTTCTAAAGTTTTTAAAATTTTTATTTCTCATAGCTTTAACAACATTTTTGTCACAAAAAGTTAACTAAAACACACGTGCTTTAAATCTGTTGCTCGATTAACAGAACACAGAAAAAATGCAAAGGAGAAAATTTGATAAAAAAATTTAAAATAGATATCACTAGAGAAATTAACATTTCGCAATTTGCCTCTATTATTCTAACGGTGACCCCTAATTTTTATTTATTTTTTTTTTTGTAAACTATACAATAATCTCAAAACACATGCAAAGTGTGAACAAAATCTGTAATAGATTTTTATAGCTATCCTCTCATATTATCATTTTTCACATCATTTCTATGTAAAATCCTTAAATTTTCAATTTCAGTTTTTGTGCTTAAATGCACGGTGAACCCAAATTTTATTTTATACTTTCAACAATAATACAATTATGTTCCTACACAGAAAATTTCACAAAACTCTATGATAGAAATTATTACCCTGCAGACACCTTAATATGTCATTACTCAGAATGTAAAGAAGGTTAATATTTACTTTTGGCAATTATTTTAAATATATAACCGAAATATTTAGGTTAATTCCTTCAATTTAATGAGTAAATTTGCCTGGCAATAATTTAAAATATTGTTATATGATAATGAGGGAAACTAAAAAATATTCCCTATAAACTTTATCAAAATGAAATCTTACTGATGTGTCTCAAATATTCGGTGCTTGAACTAAGACTGTCAATTTTTTTCTCCAACAGTTGAAAAGTGGTCAGCCGTGACGAAAGTTCTATGCTCAAATCTTTGTTCAAATCTACTAAACCATCCATAACCACTGTCAAGTCATTCACACGTTTGGCTAACCGATCGTTTATTTCTCTCATTTTAGAAGTAATGCCCTTGGTTTGGTCTGTTGTTAAACTGGTTACACCAATCACTTTCTGCTCAAGTTGTTTATTGAGTTCTTGAATCTGAACTTGAACTCTGTTGTATGACTCATTAGTGACTACAATAGGAAAAATTAAGCGTTTTGTGAACAGGGTTTGTAGTAAGTCTCGTCAGGTGACACCAAGATTTCACAATCAAAAAAAATTTCGAAAAAAAATGTCTTACCAAATATAATAAATAAATTTTTTGACGTTGAAATTTATGTTTACAACGTCATATTTCTGAAATAACGTAACCTTCGGGTACAATTTATGTACCAGTAAGTTAAACAACTGAATGAGACTAACAGACCTTTTTGTCAACATCAAATGCCCAATTTAATGTTGCGCTTCGTTAGACGTCATATCGGTAACCATTGTTCTCTGTTGCTTACTTTACCTTACAATTGTGGTAATAAAAACATTACGGAACAGAATTTAAATGAGCCAAAGTCCAGGTGGCAATCACCGAAAAAATTGCTCACTACAATATACAATTTAAGGATGTTCGCTGGTCATGTTTATGTATTTCTGTCAGATTTTCGGACTTCTCTGGTTTTATTCATTCAAAAGCTCAATAATATTTCGCTCGGTGACCCCCCAATTTTTTTTCGTTAATTTCATTTAATACATCTGTGGGAGCATTCTGACAAAATTTTATTCAACTGGTGTTATTTTGTCTCATTCTTTATTGAATAAACATTACTCATGTAAAACCTACGAAAAATGCAGAGGAGTTCAGTTTCCCGCCATTTTTTCACACAGGTCTATCTCCAAACTTTCATCGGTAACCTATCGATTTTTCCGGCTTTGATTATTTCTTTTTCAATTTTCTAACATAAAATCACATTTAATTGGAATCCTTGTTATTTTAAAGTTGACCAGCGAACATCCTTAAACTTATCGAAGAATGATAATTTCTTTCTAGCTCACTTTGCTGTAATAAGGGGGAGCTTTTATCAATTATTTGCGACCGTCGTATATCTCTTTTGAATAATAACAATTTTCTGAAGTTCTTGTGAATTTCGTTTCTGTATGTTGCCATTTCTACATAAACAGAAATGACAAAGTTAGATAGTGAAATTATTACCAAAAGCATGTTAACAGAAAAGCAAAACCAGCTTAGCACAAAACTATGCCAGAGGGATTTTATCCTTGGTAAAACAAAATTTCTTCAATTTATATTTAAGAAGTTTCCAAATAAAAGCAGTTTGTAAACTTCAACGATCTCCTCTAAAAAGCACTACGCTAATAAGAATTTTTTCACCATAGTTCTCGACAGATCCCCTCTTAAAATCTAAGCTGGCCACCAGCGGGGAATTTAGTTTAACTCTTATTAGCGTAGTAGTTTTTAGAGAATCTGGCAAATCTATTTCTCATAAAAAACAGCCGCCGCCAGCAGGGAACATAGTTTATTATTGGACCCTATGGAAATCACAATCAAAGATTTCAAAACTATTAGACCAATTAGAATAAAATTAAGTCACATTGTTCCTTTAATTATTCCTTTTAGTTGTGACACGTATTTTGATTTATGGACTTGTTTTGATTTTATCTGCACTGAAGAGATAAATTGTCGAAATTCGCATATGCAGAAACAAAATTCACAGTAACTTCGGTGTTTTGTTAATTATTACCACTGGACCGATGCCTCTGGTGGTGGATTGTTAGTCCCCGAGGGTATTCACCAACCCAGTAGGCCTGAAACGTCCTTAGCTGATTTTGGTTCTTCTATTTAGATCGTATTCATTTGGGTATTTGTTCTCTCTCAGTTTTTACATGCTTTTCGGTTAATGGGCATGTGCAGGAACAAAATTCACAGTAACTTCGGTATTTTGTTAATAAGTATAGTACGAAACTTACTTACAATGATCCGTAAAATGTTTCAAAAAAGCAGATATCCGAGATGGCTGCCTAGCGGGACGCATAGTTAAACGTTTGTCCGATTGGAAATATACATTGAAAGATCTTCTAAAAGAAACTACCCCCGAGTGCCAAAACTTATCTTAGTCATAATAGCTCTTTCAAATATAGTGTCCGGCATATCCGTTACTCATCCCGTATGGAAGCTAGAGCTTATATATAACTATGTCAGGTTGAAGTGAAGAGGACAAATTTATGAAAGCTTATGCCACAATAGGAGGTATAGTTGATGGAAAAAAAATCCATGAACGCAAATGCTAAAACAGGCTCGGTAAAATTCAAAGAAAAACTAAATCGGATACAGAGTCCAAAATATCAGAAGAAAGCAATAACTCTGACGAATCCGCATAAATTAACGAGGAAAATAACGACTCTAATACGTCAGAAGAGTCCACGGACGAAAGCACTGGCGATGAAGATAACCAAGAGTTTTCATTGAAGCTGATCGTGAAGCAAGCATTTGAAAAACTCGAGCCAGAATACACCAAGGAAGTAGAATAATTGATAGAAGAAGGACACGACTCGGAAATGGCTCGTTTAGCCGCATATGAAGAGATGAATAAACGTTTTAGAGATCATATGAGAAAACAATACCTGGAAACGGTGTTCTGGATACAGGATTTCAGCAAAGATCCAATTCAAAAAAAAATCAGAGATACAGCAAAGTTTTAAAGAGATGAAGAAGACTACGACACCAGGGAATCTTGGCAATATGCAGTGAAGAAAAGAAAACATCTGTTAGTTATCGTCTCATTGGTCACTAGTGGTAAACACATCTGTGGTCAGGAATAGTTGATAGTTAAAAAATCTATTAACGCTGACATCAAACCAGGTCGGTTAGAGTTGATACAAACCAAATGAATCGTTGGTTCTTAGCTAAAGCTAACGCTAAAATGGCTAGACGCAATCGAAATTTGTACGATATAGAAACTTTTTTCACGAGGCACATAAAATAAGGTTCATGACAATTAAACATCTACCTCCAGAGCAACCTAAATTCATTTAAGCAACGGAGTGAAATGATATGAAAGTATATCAGATAAAGTCTCTACAAATACATGTTAAAACAGTTTGTATAGACATTAACAAATACATCGGCAAACGAATACCAAAACAAGAATAAATTGATAAATAGCATGTCATCAAGTTGCTGTAAACAACAAATCACGGAGTGATAAATCGACTGTTATAAAATCTAGTGATCCTAGAAAGAAACAGCAATAACCACAAATGCCTCACTCACTTTTTGATCCATACGCATCAGTGTGGTGAAATATGTTTCTCTTTAGTATTCTGACAATATCAGTAAAATCCATCGTAACTTCATATCTTATTTTGTTTGATTTCAGTATTGACAAATACTTCGGTAGTGGGTTTTCTTTCATGACGGTTTCAGCACCTGTTTAACAATAAATATTTAATTAAGATAAACAAAACATTACGGATTTAAATATTTGAATATATTCTACTTATACTCAGTATCTTAAAAAAATATTTATACATAAATGTACGATTGAAAATAAAGAGAGGGCGAACGCTTTCCAATTCAGTAAAACATATGCTTTACAAGCAAAATTTAGAATCATATATGAATTTTGTGAAAAAGGTCAGCAAATAAATGCATTATTAGTTTAAATATCTACCTTCAATTTTCAAAAGAAAACCTTCATGAACGGATAAAATTTGCCAACTGAATTGTGAATTTTAACTCCTTTCAAACTTTACATTTTTGAATGTTATATACTTCTAAATTTCTGAAATTATTGCTTCAATTAAGTTTTTGAATATTCTCAAGAAAGAACGTAATCGGTCGTAATCACTCTTATTGGAACCTGATACGAAGTACTCATATATATTGAAAAAAGTGATTAATCCAATATCAATTGTTATCATCTCAAAACTAAAGTCAATTGACGTGATGGTCACTACCACCAGGAGAAAGCTTACTATCTCTTAGTCTCTGCATTGTGAGATAATAAGCACCAAAGTTGGCTAAAAACGTAGTTGAAAAGATAATTGTTATGGACAATTGTCATGCAGCTTAAAATAAACAAACCTGAACATTCGTGAAATTAAAAATTTTATCTTTGAACACTATTAAAGAGGAGAAAATGTTTATCATAGCAATAATTTCCCTTGTAAAGTTTTTGGGTTTTTTTTATCAAAACAGGAGACCCGGAACCTCAATAAATACAGAGCTGCTCGGCGTAATCCAGGGTTGCAGATAAGGGAATACCTTGTAAGTGGGGGTCGGTTAGAAGAAAAAAAAGGAAACCTGGCCTTCTACCATGTGAAGAAACATCGCCCTGCAAACCGTTTCAATACCTATTTTGGTTTTTTCGATACAACGGTAGATTTATTGAGAGACGTATAGGGGTCTTTGTTGTCCTTTCCACCTTGATTCCTCTTCTCTTATAAAAAACTTGAACTGAATCACCCGTTCTTGTGCTGCAATTGATGAAATGCTGCTGGCTCGATTTAAAGCTCTAACCAGTGATGGAATGAATCAGTGGATAGTTTATTCATAATCTTCGCCTGCGTCTTCTATTTCTAAGGGCTATGGTTTTTTTCCCAAAATTATTTTGAGCTGATTTTTTGTGAAAAAAATATTTTGGCTGCCAGAGCGATGAAAAAAAATATTCTGAAGGAGGCTTTCTGTCCAAAAACATAATGTTAATTTTGAAAAAAAAAATATTTTGTTGATACAAGGAAAAAATAAATAAATTTTTTCGCGCTTCACGTGAAAAAAAAATTTCTGTCCAGAAAAAAACCATCCCCCCTTTGAATGGTCGGTCCCTAATATGTGAGAGTTTGAAAGTAACTATTGGTCTGCGGCTGTCCAAATTTCGGCAACAGTTCTCCAATGTCCAATATTATTGAGAAATAGAGTCCATCAATTTAAAGGTTGGTTGAGTATTTTTTTAATCTCCCTTTTGAGAGTTCACACAGTAAATGCTTAAGTTTTTGATGTTGTGTTTGTGTGTTTTTCAGGGCATCCAATGTCTTATGGGTTTCTCGTTTTTTCATGATGCTGGGCTTTGATTTATGTAAACTTGTGCCTTGTTGAGTCTATATTCCACTTCCGTTGTTTCATATATGTTTCACTGTTATATCAATTACAGTGAAATTAAACCATTAAAAGTGTAAACACCAAAATAATAGAACAAACGAAAAGCCTACATTTTGTAATTAGGCACGATTTAGATATTTAGTGTTTTCTTGTTGAATAGTTCAAAATTCCATAAACAAGTCTATAAACCACCTTTCCGGTATAATTGGTGATCAACTTGAATGATGAACCCATGTTACCATTTTATTCTCAGGACAATAATATGCAACAGAGGTTTTTGGCATAATAATATTATAAGTTATCATGCATTGAACCAACTAATATGATTATTTAGATAGTGTCGAAAATCGTTGAACGGCATCTTGTCCTAGTAACCGAAAATCTTTTAACGGCAAGCGACCTTCAGGTCGCGCCGTTCAACCATTTTGGACACTATCTAAATAATCAAAATAAGTTGGTTCAATGCATGATAACATTTTTGTGCGGTTATACAAACCTGTTTGTGTTTAACTAAGAAAACGATAATTACAAAATGACCTACATTTAACTACACGATTATACACATAAACGCTATGTCGACTGACCGCGTACTCTGGACAATACACAGCCGAATGATGTATTGATTTTTCATGTTGTATAAACATGATTAAGTTTACATGGCGTTTTCGTATTACATGGAGCGAAAACCTTTGAAAATGAATGCAAATAAAATATTTCATATAATTTACATGTTATTCCAAGTATAGATGTATTTCACATTTTAATTTTTAATGTAAATATCAGGCTGAAATTGCTTTAATTACGATATGTTTATTTATCCATGCTTTCATGTTTGTGAATTTTGTCCTTATGTACAATTCTCATATGTACGCTTTTGAATGACTTTGGTCAACATGTAGGTGAAACACTACATTATCATGTTGTGTAGGGTGGACATGGTTATTTAGCAGGTGGTTAATCAGCCAATAGAATCCTGGTTTACATCCGCATGACCGCACAATATTAATTATGAACACGGTCAATTTTTTTAGAACATTCCTTTCTATCTTTCTTTAAAAAAATAAACTTCATAAAAACTTACATCTGATATAAAGATTCAAAACTGTGAAGAAAAATATAACCTTTGTCATCTTGTGTACTCCGATAGAATAAAAAACTTTATTCTATATTTCCTACTACGGTTGCAATTTAAAAAATAACATGCTTCAGAAAGAAAATATCTTAAAACAACGGCAGTAGAATACCGAAGGAACAAAGCTCAAGATTACACAAATCAAAGTCCAGAGACAAGGCAAAAGCAAGAACACCAAAAGACGGAAGACCAAAGACACCACATGTCCACAAAACACACGAACGTTACATATACAACACAAAAAACTAAAGCACTAACAGTGTGAACTCTCAATAAACAAGAGTGGCATCAGGTGGCCCGGAAGGGTAAGCATGTCCTGCTCTGTGCACAGCACCCGTCACACTGTCAGTGGGTCAATCCAGGGTAAAGTCGAAACCGGTAATGTCAAATCAGGGAAGACGCGAATCTAGCTGAAAATGTCAAGTTTTTATTTGTGACACTGACATTTCATATCTATCTATGATGTCGTGGTGACGGCCATAGAATTTCTGAAGGGACGAAAGGAACAAAGGCTGAACATATCCCTGACTCAGCAGTTTTTGTGACAGTGCTTTTGCTCTTTCCACAAAGTCACTGTATGTACTGCACGCTCTACAGTAACGAATTAATTGTGAAATATATACTCCATATGCTGGGGATGCAGGTATATTGCTGCAGAGAAAGGGAAAGTTCACAACTGGAAAGTCAAAATCATCACGTTTGTCATATAATCTAGATTTCAGACGTCCATGTTCGTCAATGATGAATCTTTGAGTGTTAAATGTTAAGACGTACAAGAAATCATATACGAAAATTTATTTGAGATTTAACAGGCAATAAAAATGCAACAAAGATTTATAATGACATAGCAAAATTAAAACAAATTATGCATAGACTGATCATTAAGGTTCAAGCGTAAGATTCTGTATTAAAATGAATATATTTTTAATGAGCGGAACAGTGTAAATGTAAGTTGTCTTAAATGTTTTACACACAATTTAAATTGCTAAAGAAGTAATTTTTCCAGTAGACATTCTAAATAAAAAGTAAAGTACGTACTTTATTTGCTCAAGCTCGATATTATACGACCAAAGGGAATCTTTGTTATAATTAATATCTAAATAAATTGCCGAAATATGTTGAATCATAAAAGTTTTGAGAACCTTTTGTCTACTTTACCATAACTACATAACTACCATAACTACATTTATTAAAGTCTAAAATTTTCCGTCATTTCACTGTTAGGTTATTTCCAATCGTCGTTCTTTTGGTGATTATGTCCAGATCAAGAGAAAACTCTGATATTCTCTAATTTCTATCCAGTTTTCACATTCCCTGAACAGTGTGGAAACATTTATTCTCCTCTTTAGAGAGGATAAGAAGTTTCGTGACATTTCCCGCCAAATTTATTCGGAATACAATCCTCGGTGTTTTTTGTCCAGTCATTAGAGAAACATTTATTTGTTATCCTCTCTAGAGAGGAGAACAAGTTTCGTGACATTTCCCGCCAAATTTACTCGGAATACAATCCTCGGTGTTTTTTGTCCAGTCATTAGAGAAACAGTTTCCACAACTTAAACACGTTAAATATGAAAATTCTCAAATCTTGTTAAATAAAATTTCAAATGTTAAAAAGCTCAGCAAGCCTCGCTTTCAAACATTTGCAATATTTATTTAACTCGATGTGAGAAATTTCATGATCAACTAGTTCTCGTTATGGAAACTATATTTTTTATTAACTCACTTTATCGTTTTTCAAAAAACATTATTGAAATGTTTATTTTTGTAATCTATGAATATAATCTTTTTGCAAAAAAAAAAAAAAAAAATAAAATAAAAAAAAAGAAGAAAATTGCCATTTCTCTTCAGACGCCTCAAACCGTCTATTTCTTTCGTACTATAATCTAAACATATTTTAACCATTACCATTTTATAATAATTCTGAAGTCAATTTTCTGTGGACTAATCCAAGATTTTCAAGTTCTTCTTTGGTATTAGTATCAACGTTTTTCCTTGACACATCGATATTCAGAGGAGAAACCGTGCTCTGCTGGAATTGGATCATACTTTTTCTTTGGTTTTATGATGAAATTTGCACCGAGATACATTTCTCCGCAGAATTTATATCGAAAAAACCGGGCTGCTTTACCAATAATCCAAGGCACTTTTACATTGATATCTTTGACAAACGAGACTGTGTATTTACACCGCTTTGGCTGTCTGCTATCAAAATGCCCGGAGAAATTTGAAACACCATTATTTACCTATAATATTAAGTAAATTCTCAACCATTGAATGCTTTATTTGACCAGTGCGTACGCTGAGTGTCATATTTAAAATCGATTTCACTGCTAACATAAAAACCAACTAATTGGCGGAATTATATGCATAGTATTGTTTTCGGGCTTAGTTGGACCTTTTTTGTGCAAAAACACACAATTCATAGGGAAATAGATCAAAGAACTAAATACCGAAGTTACTGTGAATTTTTATTTCTGCATATGCGCATTTCGACAACTTATGTCTCTTCAGTGCAGATAAAATCTAAATGGTTGGAAGACCATAAACTCAAAGATGTTTAAAACTGATAGAGAACAAATGACCAATATGATCTAAATGTAAAGCCAAAATCAGCTAAGGACAGAGCTTTGCATGAGGGAGAATGAATAAGCAGATTAATGTACTACTGTAGATTTTCCTCTTTATTACAATGAATAATTAATTAAAATTATAATTTTACTATATAATCAAAATTATAAATGAAATTAAAAGGAAAAAAATATTAACAAATAAAAATATAATTCGATATATAAAATATAAATTAATTAATAAAATAAATAAAAATCTTTATGTTTGTTTTAAATGTCTTGTTTGTTTTGTAAGAGTCCGTCCAGTATTACATGTATGTCGACGCTGATCAGTCATTAAAGACTAGCTGTGTTGTAATAGACTGGCCCGTGTTGAAAATATATGTCAGATGTTTTGTCTAAGCTGGTACGTCATTTTCAACATGAATCAGTCTTTTACAACACAAGTAACATTGAGAATTACTGGTCAGATTTGACTAAACGCTGGACAGACATTCTCAACAAAAATCAGTAATATACAACACAATGAATGGCCAGGGCTGAATCAAAACTCGACAGAAATTTACAATACAGGTCAGTCATTTACAAAACAGGTGAAGACTGAAAATGACTGAAATCCATAAGTCAAACATTTTTAGTCTAAATTAGTGTTAAAAACGACTGCTCGGCGTTAAATTTACACGTCATATACCCCGAGGGAACTCCGGGGTATAGAAATAGGACTTAATATCTCCGGCCTGCGGGGTATGACCCCTCCTAAACGGGGCTGACCCCGAGGGAACCCCGGGATATAAAAATAGGACCCAGTATTCCAGGCTGCGGAGTACAACCCCTCCAAAACTGGATGTCCATGGTTGTGCGGGATGAATAAACACGTAACCCATCTTTCAGATTGGATGTTAACTCAGGTCCACGTGTTGGAAGAAATGCCACGCTTCCTGCACGTTAAAAAACCATTGTAGCAAGCTCTTTTTGAGTGGTCCGTAGGTGACTTGCTACAAGACTAAAATTTTGGCATGTAGGATAAGACAAGATAATAACATTAAAGGAATTCAAATAAAATTAGATGGCAAAACTCATGGTCTTAAATTAAGTCAGCTTGCAGATGACACGACTATTGTTGTCCAATCAAAACAAAAAATAAGTTCGGCATTAAATTTAATTGAAACTTTTGGATCGTTATCAGGTTTAGTACTCAATGGAAATTAAACCGAGGGATTTGGCTTGGACGACTGAAACACTGTAAAGAAAAAGTTGAAAATATAAACTGGACAGAGGGAGAAGTAAAATTTCTTGGGGTTTATTTTGGTCATGATAAAGGGGAATGTGCGAGATTAAACTTTAACAAACAATATGCCAAAGCAGAGAAAATTGTACGCGATTGGAGGAAGAGAAATCTTACTATAATGTGAAAAATAACTGTTGCCAAATCTTTGATAATTCCAAATATCACGTGTTTAGCATCAGTCACTGGTATAAATAAGGAGTACATTTCTAAATTTAAAAAAAAAATGGTGTATAACTTTATTTGGGGTGGAAAACAAGAAAAAGTGAAACGGACTGTCCTATGTTCAAAATACGATGAAGGGGGTTTGAAAATGATTAATATAGATATATTTATAGATACCATATATGTGAATTGGGTGAGAAGATTAACAGAGTTTGATGACAAGTTACCTAGCTGGAAAGTTATTTCAAAATTTTATTTCGACAAATTTGGAAAAAAATTCATGCTGTTTGTAATGAATATAGATAATATTCACAACATTAATAATTTCAATACAATTATGCCAGAATTGTTGATGTATGGATGAAACATAAATTGGCATCCAATAAAAATAACCCAGGAAATTATAGAGGAATTAGGAAACAAATAATATGGGGAAACAAATTCATAAAATTTCAGGGGAAAAGTTTAATTTACAACGATTGGATAAAAGATGATATCTATATTAATGATTTATTTAATGACCAGGGGAATATCTCACAAAATATTTTATTTAGTCGTTTATCTTCAGAAAGTAACTGGTTTTCAGAATATTCTAAATTAATAAGAGTTATACCAAAAGATTGGCTACCCAAACTCAAACATCAAGACTCGATTAACACTAAAATTAAAACAAGTTCACAAATCCAAATATGTGATAAACAAGGAAAAAATACTTATTGCAGGATTTATCATCTAAACAAATATTTACATTACTTATTGCATTTGTCTATGAAAAACCAGAAGGATTTTCAAAATGGGAAACCTATTTAGAAGATAGTGACTTATACAACAAGATCAAAAATAATCTACTATTTAATTATAGATTTATAAAAGAAAATAAATTAAAGATTGTAATATCTTAATAAATAAAGGCTTAGGTAGAACAAACAAAGGATTCCATTACTAACAATCTAATGATAACTATAGTAACTACAGAGGAGTTCCGAGTGAGTATTGATGCATTAATATTGCAACATCAGCATCTATTTTTAGTGATAGGTAGGTAAAGTGTTCATTTTAGTTGTAAATATATAACATTTCCCCTTTTCTAAATTGTCACATTAAAACTAAATTAATTGAAATAACGTCATACTTGTAAATTTAAACAATTGTCTTTCATTAAAACATAATGCTTGAAATAGAAATTTATAAAACCTAATTAAATTTACTGTCTGTAAAAAGTGAATTGAAAAACAAACATGTGTTAACGATTATACTGTTTCTATATACTACTCTACGCTAATAAACTATAGATAAGCGGATAAGCGGTTCTAGTTTTCAATGTCAAACTTTTTGGGTGGTCTGCGCACACGTTGAGGATATCGCCTTTCTTCACATTTAGATTCAGTCATACCACTAGGTGATTTATCATTCTGATCGTTATTGTGCATTGTCTCTTCAGAATCAGCCAGGGGTTTAACGGTATCGGTTAATTGATGTGGCAATTGTGCAAGAATGTCAGTGTTTAGGTTTTTCGGCTAATTCGGTATATCTGCTTGTGTGCTAATTAAATGATCAACATGACAGTATCTGACTTTTAATCCAACTTTCACTAGATAAGTCAACGGTCCTTTTACACAAGTTATAATTCCAGGCAACCATTTCCACTTTTTCCCTCCTAGTAAGGTTGTTTTTACAAGTACTTTTTCCCCTATGTTAAATGATCTAGTGCCCGCTCTACTTTTGTCGTGATATTTTTTCATTTCCTCTTGCTTGTTTTCAACATGTTTTTCACGGTTTGGCTTAATTAATGTTAATTTTGTCCTTAGCTCTCGTTTGAGAAACAAAGCTGCTGGTGTTTCACCTGTAGTATGCAGTGTACTTCTGTATTTTAGTAAGAAGCTAGACAGTTGGTGATGAAAAGTTTTAGGTTCGGCCTTTCTTTGTTCGTTTAAAATTTGCACTTTAAGAGCTTTCTTCAAAATCTGCACTCCCCTTTCAGCAAATCCATTTGATGCTGGGTGATATGCTGGTACACGTGTGTGTTTAATGCCATTTGCTTCCATAAAGTTCTTAAATTCAAACGAGGTAAACTGAGGACCATTATCACTGACCACCTCTTCAGGTATTCCTGTCCACGCAAAGAACGATCTGAGCTTCTCGATGGTTACGGTGCTTGTTGTACTATTCATTTGCAAAACTTCTAACCATTCTGAATAACTGTCATTGATGATTAGAAATGATTTTCCTTTCATTTCAGAAAAGTCAATATGAATCCTCTGCATTGGTCTCGTTGCCCATTTCCAAGGGTGTAACGGTGCAACAGACTGTTGCGTAACTGTTGACATACATTACATGATTTAACTATTTCTTCAATGTCATGATCAATATTTGGCCACCACATATAACTACGGGCTAATGATTTCATCCTACAAATTACCGTATGTTCTTCGTGAAGTTCCTCGATTAAACGAATTCTCAGTTGTGTCGGAACAACAACACGCAATCCCCAGAGTATCACACTTTGCTCCACAGTTAATTCATTTTTTCGATTAAGATAAGATTTGATGTCGTCATCGTTGGTGTAATAAGGCCATCCAAACATGATATAATCATACACTTTGGATAACGTTATGTCCTTGTTGGTCGCTTTTGCAATATCACGGGAAGATATTGGCATCTCTTCTATGAAATTTATGGTGATATTTGCCTCCTCCTGTTCATACTCTGAATTGCTTGTAGTTTTCAAAGGAAGTCGGGAGAGGGCGTCACAATTTGCATGTTCTTCAGAAGAACGGTATTCAACTTCATACTGATATCCAGACAGAATCAATGCCCATCTTTGTAGTCTAGCCGCTGCTAGTGTCGGTACACCTTTTTGCGGTCCAAAGATTGTTGTAAGTGGCTTATGATCAGTAATTAGTACAAATTTTCTGCCATACAAGTATTTGTGGAATTTTTTCATTCCAAAAATCAGTGATAGCGCCTCCTTTTCCACTTGTGGATAATTACGTTCACTGTCATGAAGCGTTCTAGACGCAAATGCAATAGGCTGCTCTTTGCCGTTCGGCATGATGTGTGATATAACTGCTCCTATTCCGTAGGATGATGAATCGCAGGCCAGTCTTAGCGGTTTCTTCATATCATAGTGTACCAGAAGTTTGCTGTCCATTACTAGCTTTTTGCTTTTCTCATATGCTTCTTCGCATTCCTTGGTCCATGACCATGTTTCCCCTTTTCTTAAAAGGTTGTGCAACGGATGCAGCAATGTTCTTAATTTAGGCAAAAATGAGCCATTATAGTTCAATAGTCCAAGATAAGCCTTTAATTCTTTCACACATGTTGGCGATGGAGCATTCTTAATTGCTTCAAATTTATCCAGTGTAGGATGTATGCCCTCGGCATCGACTCGGTGTCCCAGATAAACAACTTCATTGTTCATAAATGTGCATTTACCCCCTCTTAATTTGATATTATGCTTTTTCAGTCTACGGAAGACTTCTCGCAATGTTTTCAGGTGTGTTTTCTCATAAGGTGCTGTAATCAATATGTCATCAATACGACATAATACTCCGGGCAATCTGGCTAAAATCTGGTCCATGACCGACTGAAATATAGCTGGGGCGGAACTCACTCCATAAGCTAAACGTTTGTATCTGAACAAACCAAAATGTGTGTTCATGGTTAAATATTCTTCTGACCCATTGCCTAATTCTAATTGTGAATATGCTTGTTTCAAGTCCAGTTTTGTAAACTGTTTCCCCCTGATAAAGACGCAAACAAATCGTCAGTATTGGGTAACGGATATTGTTCTTCGCTGATGACACGGTTCACTGTTACTTTGTAATCGCCGCAAATTCTGATTGAATTATCCGGTTTGGGTACAACTACGATGGGAGCTGCCCATGAACTATTCTTAACTGGATAAACTTTCATCTTGAAGTTTCTGTAATTGTTGTTCAACTCTTTCTTTTAATGCGTAAGGTACGGGCCTTGCCTTACAAAATTTCGGTTGCGCATCTTCTTTAACTCTAATTTGCGCATGAAAACCTTTAATAGGAAATTTCTTGTCCCCCTCAAACAAACAGCTATATTCAGTTTTAAGACTTTCAACAGTGTCAGTGACAATTGTCAGTACATTTTTCCAAATTAATTTAATTTTATCTAACCAATCTCTTCCTAGCAAGCATGATCGGTTTCCCTTTACAACAAAAAGTGTCAACTCATTGACGGGACCTCCTTCATCTTTTACAGGTACTGTACATTGCCCTGCTAATTCTATTTCATCCCCAGTATACGATTTCAGTTTTGTTCTACTTTTCTGAAGTTTGTATTTTGACAGTTTATTTCTATACAAATTCTCATTTACAATAGTACAGGCACTTCCCGTATCTAATTGAAAATCAACATGTTATGATCCAAGATCAAGTTGTACTGTATAAACTTTATCGTATTTCTCTTGTTCTGTTGTGTTTATTGTGTATGTCGTGACCTCATCATCACACTCCTCTTCGTTGTCAATAAATCTTGTAGATTTACCATGTGTTTTTGTGGTTTTCCCAACTGAACTTCGGCATGCTCTAGCTAAATGACCTATTTTTCCACACTTGAAGCATTTAGTGTGTCCCCACATCTATAGCAATTTGGCGGACGTGAGCCTTGTGAACCCTTCCCAGAAGGTGTATGGAACCCCTTTCGATGTGGCCTACCTTTTTCTGTCCTAGACATTCTAGCCTTTGTGAAGTTTACGGAGTCCGACCCAGTAAACGTCTGTGTGTCCTTTTCTGCTGTTTCCATTGCTATCGAAATTTTGACTGCCTTTTCAAAGTTCAAATCTGCCTCGGATAATAGTTTTCTTGGTATTGTCTCTGATTTTAGTCCACATACTAAACGGTCTCTGAGAGCTTCATCTAAAAATGTCTTAAATTCACAATAAGTTGTTAATTTCTTTAGTTCTACAACATCGCCCGGAATTGTTTCTCCTTCCTTCTGATTTCTCTTGTGGAATTTGAACAATTCTGAAATAATTAACGGTTTTGGCATATAGTGATCATGCAAAGTTTTTACTAGTTCATCATATGCTTTGTCTTTTGGTAAAGCAAGCTGAACTAAATTTCTTAAAATACCATATGCATTTGGACCTACCGCTGATAAAAATACGGCTACTTTCTTGTCATTTCCAATTTCGTTTGCTTCAAAATACTGTTCAAGTCTCTCAACATAATTCATAAAATTCTCAGCTCCTTCAGAGAATTCTGTAATTTTTCCAATTTGAAGAGGCATTTCTGGAGTCCAGTTTTCGTCGAATAAAATGTCTAGCATTTAATCTCACAGTTTTTTAAAATGTCCAAATTATCCTCGTCGCCAGATGTAATATCTTAATAAATAAAGGCTTAGGTAGAACAAACAAAGGATTTCATTACTAACAAACTTATAATAACTATAGTAACTACAGAGGAGTTCCGAGTGAGTATTGATACATTAATATTGCAACATCAGCATCTATTTTTAGTGATAGGTAAAGTTTTCATTTTAGTTGTAAATATATAACAAAGATCTTTAAAAGGAAGCTGTTGCATTATATTTTACCTTGTAAACAGCTATTAGCAATATGGTGGTTAACTGACTCTGCGCTATGTACTTTATGTAATGAGGTGGAAAATTATGAACTTTTTCATACATTGCAAATATTTAAATATATTCTGGGAAAAATGAAATTTTTATTTAGTAACCTAAAAATAGATAACCATGTCATTAATTTGAAAACAATTGTATTTGGTTACAAGAGCAATGAAGAAAATTAAAATGGATTGAACTTTATCCTTACACTTATCCATAAGTCTTTCTATATGTCGGAAATGAAAACAAAAGAAGTAAAATGTTTTCTATTTATTTAAAAAAGAATTTTTAAAAAGATGTGACGATTTCGATTTTAAAATATAAAAGGCCGATTACTTTCTAAAGAAAACAGAATTATTTTTTAAAAAGTAACATTTACACATAAAAAATGACTTTCTATCTCATAAATATATAAATTGTGACGATAAGGTTACTGTAGTATTATTGTTCTATATACCACACATTATGATACAATTTATAGGGCATCGCTGTACATTTTTGTACCCTATAAATGTCTGTTAACAGCATTATGGTGCAATAAAGAATTTTGTTTTCTGTGAAAAAAATATATATCCCGCCCCTTTCGATTTCACCCTACTTTTCCAGTGGCAGTCAAAATTGTTCGTCCCATGACCTTTTCCATACCCCAAAAATATTATTTATTAACAAACTTGTTCTCGTCTTGATATAGCTGAGTGGGCGTTAAACAATGTCCAATCAATCAACACGACAAAGCAATTTTAAATGCGGTTCAGACATTTTAGTCGAAAAACGACCGAGTCTGGTAAAATCAGTCAAATTATCTTTAAATAGTGATGCACGAACTCGAGGCACGAGAAACTGACGATAACTGATACTCGACCAGGAATGAAATTAAAAAAAAAAAAGAAAAAACAATGTAAACAGCAATCACATAAATCAATAAACTAACAGAATTTGATTTGCGGTATGCGTATATCATCACCGAAATAGAAGTATTCACTGAAGCTATCGAACGAAAGATCGGTGCGACAGCGAATGCATATAAAGAAATCTTGCAGCGTCCTTTTAATTTATACATAATTTCGTGATGACATCACTACCATGATTTGACCAATCACAGAGCAGATAAATTTCACCGGAAGTCACCCGGGTCGGTGTTGTTTTCTAGATTTTTCATCTCAGCTTATGGGAAATAGGTCAACTTTCGATGTTGATATTTGATTTTTATTTTCACGCTTAAAATCGATATAAAGCCTGTTTTATCCTTAGAATAACGAGAATTCATAACATTGATTTTTAAAAATAATTTTTAAAGAATAAGAATTTGTACTCGGGTCTTTCCGATGCAATTACCTTTGATTTCCCAATGTTTCACCTCCTCAAAAAATCGATATCCAGTATGTCCGGAATTATCTATACGTCTCATCACTTCCAATCTTGAACTTTTTCATCGTTTACCAAAGTTATTTATATAACACTTATGATCAATCAGTGATTGGGTACCATATTTTATTTAATTAGCTTTCTTATTGTTTTCCACATGTAAAATTTACTGAAAAATGGATAATAGATGTCATGAAACAAAAGTTGCGTTCTTTCAGCAAGGGATAGGTGGTAGAGGTAGGACCGAGATAAAATATATCGGGCGGAAAGATAATTAGAAAACATAACTACAGTGATGGAAACGTTCAACATTCCCTACCACGCGCACACGATTCACACGATTAACGCACACGGTTCGCACGTTGAGCGCATACGATTCGCACGATGAATGATACAGAAAGTTCTCAATCGTGTATCATGTGCCTGTATCGTGTACCGTGTACCGTGTAACGTGCACCGTGTCGGTTTAAAAAATCTTATATATTTTCATTAAACGAACTCGAAATGAAAAATATCAGCGTGCAATAAAAGTCGAGATATTCTAAATTTCACAGGTAATTTACAATGTGATACATAAAAATAAAACCAATGTTAATTTTGACAAAAGAGAATACTAGTAGTAGGTTTTCCATATGAAATAGCGTGTTACAAACTTTCTCCAGGGAACTGTCTCCACTTTTGCCGTAACAATATTAGAGTAGGGTCGACAAAAGCTTAAAATATTGTAATTTTGTCAGAAAAATAAATAAATTAAATACACAATGTTTAATCAATAAATAATTTACGTCAAATAAAAAAGTCCTGATATATACCGTAGTATTAATGAACCTAAGAAAAGATACATTACTTTTAAATTAGATTTACACATACTAAAATTTTCTTATAATTTCAACATAAATATATAAGAAAGGGCATTTTCTCTTTTTTAGTGTCCACAATACTAAAACTTGCTATAATTTAACCATAAATATAAAAGAAAGGGCACATTTTTCTCTGTTTTATATTATACTGGTGTCCACAATACGAACACTTGATAGAATTTAACCATAAATATAAAAGAAAGTGCATTTTTTCTCTATTTTGAATTATACCGGTGTTCGCAATACTAAAACTTGATATGATTTAACCAGGCATGGGGTAATGCTAATTTGTAATTGTAATGCCCTGTAATGCATTACATTATTACAAAGTAATGCATGTAATGTGTAATGCTCCATTTTTAGCATTACATGTAATTGGAATGTAATTCACTACATTTCAAAATTGCCTGTAATTTGAGCATTACATGGCATTACATAGCATTACTTCTTTTACTTTGAAAACTTTGGGTTTAGTGAAATGTATTGGGACTCCATGTAAATTTTGAAAATTGTTTTTCTCTTATATCTGCCAGCTTTGCAATTTATCTAAAAGTATTAAAAAACATTGTTTTCATTCAGAAATTTTAGGATGAAAAACATTTAATTTCAATTTCAGTTTTGAAAATTTGCAATCCTTATTTAACAAAACAAACACAAGCTTCTAATGATCAAAGTAAATTAGTTCAAAGATGATTGTCACATGTAAAACTCTTAATTAGTTTACATTTCAATTAATTCCTTTCCTTTTACAAGTGAATTTATGGCTTTAAATGGTGTTAATTAAAGTGTCAGTTATAAGGAACCAACCATGAATATATAGGCCATCATACATTGGGGCGGATTTTGTCAAAAAATAAAGTATACAATGGGGCAGAAATAAAGTTTACAATGGGGCGGATGATATTTCTTTTTACCTGTTTATTAAAACAACTTTTAATTAGCATTCATGTACTTACATGTACAAATGTACAAAATTTTGTATGTTCTTAAAGCCAAATGGTATAGCCAAAACTAAAGGGGCCAGGATTGCACATGAGGGCAAAAGGGCATCTTTTCATTATTATTTCAAAACTGATTTCTTTTCTACGCATTCTGCCATTTTCCATTTAATTTATGTAAAATTATTTTAAAGTATTTTACTGTATACATCAAAAAGGATTCAATTATGAGCAACAAATGAGCGAGAATTCAATAAATACATATTTGAACAAACAGGGCTAGGAAACTCTTGAACATAGTTTCCTTCAAGAAGAGACACAAATATGAATGTGTTAAAGTTCTATTGTTTTGAATATTCAGGCATTTGAAAATTGTTAAATATTGGACAAGTGGCTTTATTTTTTCTACTACTGTTTTAAAATTTAATTAAATACTTGACAACTTTATCATATTGGATATTATTTCTGCCCCTTTGATTCATTTGAAATCCGCCCCATTGTATACTTTCATGTCCCCCCATTGAACTGTATTTTGTCGCCCATTGAGTTATGAAATATTATACGAAAGGATATGGAGTAAATGAACATGAGACGATAACACATATGTCAACTCCAACTGCATTAATTTTAATGAGCTGTATGGCCATTTCGGATATTTATTCCTCATCAGCAGCACTGGAACCCAAAGAAAGGAAATCCGTAATTTCAAAAAAGATATAAAATGCATAAAACCAAACGAAATGAATCCGCCCCATTGTAAATCAGCGAATATATATGTACAGGGAACTGAATTGAACTTTTTCTCAAAAACTACATACAAAGTTCATTCTTTAAATTTTGAAAAGATCACATGAACTTAAAACAGTGAAGGTGAAAGAAGCCCATATTTGTCTCCCCAACCCTTAAGGTTTCATTTTAAATTGTAAATTTCAAAATTATCCCAGAAAAATTGTGAAAGAGGAGGAAAAATAATAACATTAACATATACAAGAGATAATAAATTACATGCAACGAAATATATAAGCACAGAAATTTCAACTAGGAGGATGGATCTTTTCACTTGTAATTATTTAATGAATCTGCATCATTTTCAAAAGAATCAATACTATCAGTTTTAAAAAGTTTTTTCCTGCTTTATAAATATGTTCACAGTATTCACTGTAAATAAATAACAAATGCATGATTAACTGTTGCTTTCCTTGATAAAATTAGAAAAATGTAATGTGTAATTTAATGCATTACTTTTGTAAAGTAATTATAATATAATGCATTACTTTCAAAAATTGTAATATAATGCTAAATTTACCAATGTAATTGTCATATAATGCATTACATTGCAATGTAATTGGTCCCATGCCTGGATTTAACCATAATAAAAAAGGAAGGACACTTTTTCTCTACTTTTTATATTATTCCAGTGTCTGCAATGCTAAAACTTGATAGAATTTAACCAAAAATATAAAAGAAAGTGCACTTTTTCTCTATTTTACATTGTACCGGTGTCCGTAATACTAAAACTTAATGTAATTTAACCATAAATATAAAAAGGGCACTTTTTCTTTATTTCATATTATACTGGTGTCGGCAATACTATTAGTTGATAGAAATGACCATACATATAAAAGAAAGGGCACTTTTTCTCTATTTTATTTTATACCGGTGTCTGTAAAACTAAAACTTTCTATAATTTAATTATAGATATTAAAGAAAGGGCACTTTTTCTCTATTTCATATTATACCGGTATCTGCAATACTAAAACTTGATAAAATTTAATCATAAATATAAAAGATAGGGCACTTTTTCTCTTTTTCATATTATATCAGTGTCCACAATACTATAATTTGATAGAATTTAACCATAAATATACAAGATAGGGCACATTTCTCTATTTTATATTATACCGGTGTCCGCAATACTATAACTTGATAGAATTTAACAATAATTATAAAAGAAAGGGCACTTTTACTCTATTTCATATTATACCGGTGTCGCCAATACTATAACCTGATGGAATATAACCATAAATATAAAAGATAGGGCACTTTTTCTCTATTTTATATTATATCGGTGTCCGCAATACTATAACTTGATAGAATTTGACCATAAATACAAAAGATATAGCACTTTTTCTCTATTTTATAGTATACTGGTGTCTGCAATACTAAAACTTGATGGAATTTAACCATAAATATAAAAGATAGCGGGCACTTTTTCTCTATTTTATATTATACCGGTGTCTGCAATACTATAACTTGATAGAAATTAACCATAAAAAGATAGGGCACTTTTTCTCTATTTTATATTATACCGGTGTCTGCAATACTAAAACTTGATAGAATTTAGCCATAAATATAAAAGATAGCGGGCACTTTTTCTCTATTTTTTATTATACCGGTGTCCGCAATACTATAACTTGATAGAATTTAACCATAACTTTAAATGATAGGGCACTTTTTCTGTATTTTATATTATACCGTTGTCTGCAATACTATAACTTGATAGAATTTAACCATAAATATAAAAGATAGGGCACTTTTTCTCTATTTTATATTTTACCGGTGTCTGCAACACTATAACTTGATAGAATTTAACCATAAGTATAAAATATAGGGCACTTTTTCTGTATTTTATATGATACCGGTTACCGCAATACTATACATGTAACTTGATAGAATTTAACCATAAATATCAAAGATAGGGCACTTTTTCTCTATTGTATATCATACCAGTGTCCGCAATACTATAACTTGATAGAATTTAACAATAAATATAAAAGTTGGGGCACTTTTCTCTATTTTATTTTATACTGGTGTCCGCAAACTAAGATGTCATATAATTTTATCATGAATATAAAGGACGGGGGCAGTTTTTTTCTATTTTATATTATATCTGTGTCCGCAATACTACAACTTGATAGAATTTAACCATAAATATAAAAGATAGGGCACTTTTTCTGTATTTTATATGATACCGGTGTCCGCAATACTATAACTTGATAGAATTTAACCATAAATATAAAAGATAGGGCACTTTTTCTCTATGGTATATTATACCGGTGTCTGCAATACTAAAACGTCATATAATTTAACCATAAATATAAAGGAAGGGGCAGTTTTTCTCTATTTTATATTATACCGGTGTCTGCAATAATTAAACTTCCTATGATTTAACCATAAATATAATAAGTTAATCTGGTTAGACTTTTATTGTTATGCTATATTGAACAGGTTGATATAGCATTGAATGAAGTTGATTAAATAAAGGTTTGCGTTCCTAAACAATAAATGTTTTTGTGACAAAAAATCGCCAGACGTGATACTTAATCTGATAATATTTTTATTTTTCCTCTTGTAAAATCGGCGGTGATAAAAATGTATATATAGAAAAAAAAATAAAGAATAATTAACAACGGTGTTTTACAAAAGGCACTGGCTAGAATTACCTGGAAAAGTAATCCTAATAAAAATAATTATTGTTACCTGAGACCGGAACAGAGACTAATTATGAAACCATCACCGGATACGGACCAGTTTTAAATGAAGTAACAATAATTGTTATCCTTATTTTTACCTGGGGTTATTGTTACCTGATATTTATTCGTTTTAAGTTATAATGTCACTTATCATTATTTTATTGTAAAATGGATGAATAGAAATATTTTTGAAAATAAGAAATGTACAATACAAAGAAAATTAAATGCAGTAAAAAAAAGAAAATAAGTAAATAAATGTTAATATACTATATGAGTTTTGTCTTTATATATGAATAGCCATCGGTCCCGACTTGAGATCTCATCCCTTTTGTTTGAAAACATTGTTGTCCGACATGTCAGAGGACAGTAGGTTTTTATCGGGAAAATTCTATTCTTTTGGCAAATTTGAATTTACTATAAATCTCATTGGCATGACACAAAATAGTATGCGATGGCTGTGTATAATGGTATCACCTTACGTGTGATGGACTAAAAAATCACCAAAAATCAACATACTGGATGTGCTGGAAATGCCATCAGAAATAAAAAAAAATAATCTGACGCATATTTTGTACTGATCATAATTGTCTTGAATTCCTTTTGTCAGGTAACAATAAGGATAAAAATTATTGTTACTTCATTTAAAACAGGTCCGCATCCAGTGGAGGTTCCATAATTAGTCTCTGTTCCGGTCTCGGTTAAACATAAATTATTTTTATTAGGATTACTTTTCCAGGTAATTCCAGGTAATCGTAGCCAGTTCGTTTACAAAAAAACTGGTAAACCTATCTATAAAATCCGGAATTTAAATGAAACGAGTAAACGCGCGCTACACGATACACGCAATGAACGTTACACAATACACGATGAGCGCTGTGGCATAATTTTTGGTCCGGGTCCACTACGGGTCCGGCCGGATACAAAATGTTATCATTCTGTATCCGGCTTCCGCCTATAATTTTGGGTCCCGGGGTTAGTTATTATCTGTGAAATTAGACTTTTGCTCTTTGTTGAAGCTCTCAGAAACACATTTCACTTTATTGTAGTAAAGTTTTTTTCCTTTGACATCAAATATTAAAGATGTTTGCCTTGACATTTAAGTCATATTTATCCACAAGTTTTTATCATACTCCAACTGTACTCATTCTTATAAGCAAAAGACTTTTTAATTTGTGACATCATTTCTTATCTAAATTGGGGGTTCCCATCAAATTTAAATATATAATTAATAAATGCAAAACAAAACTGCTAGCTATCTTTTTTGTCTAATTAATTTATTCGTTTTTCCCATAAAAATACATATATTTAAAAAAACTAAAATACAATAAATGACTTTGTAATAAGTCACTGTCATTATTTAAAACTAAGGAGTATCTCTCTCTAATGTCATAATTCAAAACTAAGGAGTATCTACCTTTCCTTAGCTGGATTTGGCTTTACTATTTAGACCATATTGGTAATTTGTTCTCTATCATATTTTACAATATTTCGAGACCTGCACTAAAGAGACATAAGTTGTCGAAATGCGAATATGCAGCATCTAAATTAACAGTAACTTCGGTAATTTGTTATTTATCAAACATTTTATACTCACAAAGCTGTAGAGGGGATATATTTTTAGGATTAATCACTCATGATTGGGACTTTTAATAAGGTTAGTAATTCATTTATTTACTAATTTATTCATTCATTAATTAAATTGTTTTAGAGGAAACAGTATTTATAAACTGCAAATATATAAAATTATAAAAATGTACCACCATAGGAGTTCTATTACTGTGATAATTAAAATTGAAAGTAGTACCCGATTCAGAGAAAAAATGAAAAACGCCTCTTACGTTTTCTATTACCATGCCATTTTCATATTCCACATAACCGCTGTTAATTTATTTTAGAATGTAACCGGGCAAGGGGAAAAATTAACTATTATTACTGCTATTATTAATGTAGCGGTAAATCAGACAACAATATTCATTTTATTATATCTTATCAGTCGGGGGCATATTGTTTTACCCTCGTCCGTCCGTCCGTCCCATCTCTTGTGAGCTGCTAATTCGGATAACTCCTCCCACAATATTAAGGCTACCTTTATTTCGCTTTGCACAGTGATAAGCCATGGATTGAAGGTGTGCATATTGTCATGGTTTAAATTTTGACCAAAAATTGTAATTTTGAGGGGTATTTAAACTTGGCCATTTTATCGGAATGTTTATTCTGAAACTGTTATTATGGATAAATCCTCGTACAAAACTTAAAGCTACATTTATTTAATTTGAACAGTGATAAGGCATAGATTGAAGATGTGCATATTGCCATGGTTTAGATTTTGGCCAAAAAGTGTGATTTTGAGGGGTAGTTGAACTTGGCCATTCTATCGTAATGTGTATTCTGGGACTGTTATTCTTGATAACTTCTCCCAAAATATTAAAGCTACATTCATTTAACTTTGCACAGTGATTAGGCATGGATTGAAGATGTGCATATTGTCATGGTTTAGATTTTCGCCCAAAATCGTGATTTTGAGGGGTATGTGAACTTGGTCATTTTATCGAAATGTGTATTCTGAAAATGTTATTCCGGATTACTTTTCCCATAATATTACAGCTACATTTATTTAACTTTGCACAGTGATTAGACATGGATTGAAAATGTGCATATTGTCATGATTTAGATTCTGGCCAAAAATTGTGTTTTTGAGGGGTAGTTAAACTTGGCCATTTTATCGGAATGTTTATTCTGAAACTGTTATTATGGATAACTCCTCCTACAATATTAAAGCTACATTTATTTTACTTTGCACAGTGATTAGGCATGGATTGAAGATGTGCATATCGTCATGGTTTAGATTTTGGCCAAAAGTTGGGATTTTCGTCATTTTGTCAAAATGTGTATTCTAGAACTGTTGTTCCGGACAACACCTCCCACAATATTAAACTACATTTATTTTACTTTGTACAGTGATTAAACATGGATTGGTTATATCAATACGCTGTGACAGATATTTGAATTTAAGTTCTTGAAATTTGTTTATCAAGTGCTTAGAAATGTTTATGTTTTATTATCAACCGCAGGGACATCATATGTGTCTTACAGACACAAACAGAGTAGCTAAATTTTATCCATAATTTGAATATAAACACATCAGGAAAAACATTTGATGATGGCAGCGGGCATTTACTCTCTATTTTTTACTTTTTTTTCATTTTTGAACAATATTTTATTCATTTTTGTACGATTTGATTCAGCTCCTTGTAGTAGAATTCAAGAGGTTTAACAAAATGTGAAAAATAAAGGCACAGAAACTGTTTATTTACAGCCATCTCTAAGAATCTTTAAAACGAAAAAAAGCATTTAAGATAAAAAATCATTTCAGATAATAATTTCACAAGATATTATTAAATATGAAAAATAAACAAAAAAGATTACACACAACAAGAAATTTCAAAAGATTACATTTCTCCTTTACAAAATAAAACTAGAAGTGGTGCCATCAGAAAAGATGGCCATCCCCGCACTCACCTGAAAGACATAGAAAACAGACGTTATAGACCCTTGGGGTAATTTTCATCAACATTTTTAAAATTAAATTATTGATAGTCATTATTTTTACTAAGAAAGTATACAAGGATATACGGTTGCTAGGTAGAATTTCCAAAAAATGAGTGGTCTTCGACACTTTCAGGAAATTTACCAAATTTGGAATCAAACATTTTTGAAAACCAACTGGTGAAAATGTTTGCCCCAATAGACACAAATCCTAACAGTATGGTTGCTAGGTAGATTTCCAAAAAATAAGTGGTCTTTGGGACTTTCAGGAAATTTACCAAAATTGGAATCAAATTTTTTGGAAATTCAATTGGTGAAAATGAACAAATTACTACATGTATGGTTGCTAGGTAGAATTCCAAGAAATAAGTGGTCTTTGAAACTTTCAGGAAATTTAACGAAGTCAGAACAGGAATCAAAATTCTGAATCTGTTTTGCACATCTGCAGACTATATGCAACAATTCTATAACAAAATTAAAACACTTAACCCAAAAATGAAGGAGGAGTTCTACTGACAAGCTCACATATAAAATAGACATCTTGGGGCCTCTTTTTTGCACCAAGACCAATATCAAAAATCCAAAAGCTTATTGCGCATCTGCAGCATATATGCAACAATTCTATAACAAAATTAAAACACTAAATCCAAAAATGAGCGAGGAGTTCCACTGACAAGGTCCATCTAACGGACAGACGGACGGACAGACGGGACCAAAAAAATATCCTTGCATGTTCTTCAGAAAAGTGCGGGGATAAAGAAAGCAAAGTCACACACTTTTGTTCATGTTCTAATTTGTAAGAAACACTCTAATCTCAGCAAGATGGAAATAATCATTTCTTGTGAGCTCCACCTTTACAAAACGAGATTTTACAGGTGGATCTAATTTATATGTAACGATTTGGAGTGCTGATCCAGGTCCTTTGAAAGTCCCAATAACAGTCATGTTGTTTTCGGTTTGTCCAACTGAAATTTCTGCATTTGCGAATCTGTAACTTAAAACAAAAAATAAATTTGATTTTGGTAAAGGATGGTCACTCCTCAGGTTTTTGAAACTGTCTCTGACTTTCGGAATTCTCTTATTTTATCCATCTTGATACATTAGAAAATTTTGCCCACTGACCCCCACTTTTCTTTTCAAAATATGATTGTGTACATCAACAATAGACTTTTGACAAAATTTGATGAAATTCTTGATATTTCTTCATTGCATTTCGAAGGTTGATTGCATTAATGTAAAGTGAATGAAAAGTCTAGAGAAGTTCGGTTTCCCGCCAAAATTTTAGGCGTTTAAATCTCAAAATGGACACACTGACCTATCAACATCTTTGGCTTAAAATGATGTATGATCCATATTCTAATAAATAGAAATATTTTTAAATCCTTGATACAATAAACTTGAGGAGTGACGTTAAGCGCCATTTTATCAATATTTCAGCTTAATTTTGGTATCAGCTGTTAATGGCTAAAGGATTGGGAACAACTAACATTATTGAAAAATAAGAAACAGGGCAATCAATCTTGTAACATCTACATTCATAATACATTATTGAAGGGAAAACAAACAACACCTCGTATCGCTTACACCGATCATGGTAAAACAAAATCCAATAAAAACAAGAGCTGTCGCCGAATTGCAGCCAAATGTACCCCCGCTCATTGAACCCTGAATCGATATGGTAAATGCAAATTTAAATTGGCGTGGACACAATACAGATGTGGAAACAATACAACTATAGACACAATGACACAATGCAAATATGAGTACAATTAATAATAATTCTCAAGAAATAACTTCATAAGGTTGCCATGAAAATACTCTGTCAAAATTAGACAAAAATAAAATTCACCATTTTTTCTTTTATTACTTTTTTTTTTGTCTCTTTGACATTTTACACAAAATCATAAGTGTTAGAGAAATTTCATCACAACACTTCGAAAACAACCTTTTAAGAGGAATATAATGAAAAGGGTGTCCTCAAGTTTGATTTCATAATATCTATGCCTTGAATTGTTTCTTTGAAAAAATTGTGCAGGTCCAAAAATCATTGCAAAAGGTATCAACGAAAGTCCCAGTCAAATTATCTCTTGGTTTCGGACAATGTGGCTTAAGAGGAGTTGTGCTTACGAGGTAACCCATGCATAGGGAATCAAAGAAAAGTCAAACTCAAATTATCCCCTTCCTGATTTCGGACAATAATTATATTCCTTCATGCACATCTCCATTTAGTGTCCTTCCCATCAAAATCCTTTATGTGGTTTAAGAGGAGTGAAGGTCAAATTATCCCCCATTCCTGGTTCCCGCAAATAATTATATTCCTTCATTTGCATCTCAATATAGTGTCCTTCCTTTTTGGAAAGTTTCGTCAAAATCCTTTAAGTTGTTTAAGAGGAGTTTTGCTTACAAGAAGTGTGGAGAGACAGACAGACAGACAGGGTGATTCCTATACACCCCCGGGGAGTACAACAAATATAACAAGGCGTATGTTATCATAGTTCCTTGCTGGCGGTCATCTTGTTGATATATGGAAATTTAGGCCACCTTTAAGAATGAAGACCACCCATATACTTTCTTGACTTAATTTGCTACTTTGTTAGACTGGGGAGAAAATGTGTGAATGTATTTCAAGAAGTGTTTTGCTTAGCTTTATTTCCATTCTAGCAATCTTTCATAAAATTTTGACCAGACGGATACATTATTTGAAAGACTGATTTACTGGCGAATGTGGTATGATCTTGTTTGGCCATTTTGCTCTTATCTTGTTAAGACAGTGCAAGATATTCAGTCGAGTGTCAAGATAATTCCTTTCATGGACGATCAAGACCTGTTCGTTTTTAACAAGATCAAACAAGATAACTCTGTTCCAAGGCGATTAAGATGTGTTAAGTTAGTCGCGATGAAACAAGATCAAATCGACATCTTGTCGATCAAACAAGATCAAATCGAGAACTTGATTGATCTTAACAAACTGAACTCGTTTTGATCGTTCCTACACGAAACTAACAAGTGGATCTTATTTGATCTTATCTAAACATGTCTTGATCGTTCTTCAAATCAAATATCTTTAAGATTTTACACTGTCTTAACAAAATTGTGTTACGCCTGCCAAGATGGTGATGAGATTAAAATGTCAAACAAGATCATAACATATCTGCAAGTGATTGTTTCAGGGATTTTGAACAGGGGCCAATGTCAAAATTCTTTCCCCTTTGGAAATTAAAGGCCAGATAAAGCACTGCCTGCCACAATCAAAGAACATTTTGATAGACAATGGTTTCCAACTGATCGTATCAGAAAACAAGATCATAACGTCAAATGACTAAATACCGAAGTTACTATGAATTTAAATCTTCCATATGCGCATTTCGACAACTTATGTCTCTTCGGTGCAGATAAAATCTAAACGTTTGGAAGACCATAAACTCAAAGATGTGTAAAAACTAAGGGAGAACAAATAACCAATATTATCTAAATGTCAACCCAAAATCAGCTAAAGACAGCTTTGCAAGAGGGAGATACTCCTTAGTTTTCAACAAAATTTACAAAAATTTAGATATTGTAAGGTTCCAAATAGTGTCAGTTTTCGGGTCAGCACCGAAGTACTTACTACTGGGCTGGTGAATACCCCAGGGGACTAACAGTCCACCAGCAGTGGCATTGACCCAGTGGTAACAAATGACTAAATACCGAATTTACTGTGAATTTAAATTCTGCATATGCGCATTTCGACAACTTATATCTTTTCAGTGCAGATAAAATCTAAACGTTTGGAAGACCATAAACTCAAAGATGTGGAAAAACTGAGAGAGAACAAATAACCAATATGATCTAAATGTTAAGCAACAATCAGCTAAGCACAGAGCTTTGCACGAGGGAGATACTCCTTAGTTTTCAACAAAATGTAGAGAATTAATTCCAAGCTTCTTGAACGAGGACGTTAAAGAACCATTTTCTAGTGACCCTTTATATACCCTAAAGTGACACTGATATACTTGTTCTCGTTTTGTGAAAGCTGAAATATTGCTGAGTTTAAAAAATATTCAATCAATCAATCAATCTTGAGTGAAGTGCTACTTAACAGAAAGCTGTTTTGATAGATCGATTTATCAAAGTAAAATGTCGATCCAACAATATCCTGACATGAACAAAGTAGTCATTTCGTGAATTTAGAAGAAAGAAATTGGTATAGAAGGTTATATTTGCGCTTAAAAAGTGGATAAACGGGTAGGAAATTTAGTCATCTTCATTATATATTTAGCATGGCGTTTCTCAACACAGTTTGTATACATCATTAAATATTTCATTTTAAGAGAAGAAAGACGTTGAGGGAGATTAGACGATCGGGGCAGTAAGTTTCCCTTGCCAAGAGAAAGATAAAGAAATCGGTAAGAAATTAAAACGGATCGGTTCTTGTATCGAACAAATTTACATGGAGTTTATATAACTACATGGACAGTAGTTGTTAGCCACACCAAATTTTTTTCTGGAAAGATCTACGAACAGCTTTTTTCCCTTGCGGTTCATTGTTACAACGTCTTTCCTTGTGTAAGGAATCTACTAAAGGTTGCAGCCCTGCTGGACACAACTATGAAAAATGTTTGGACTCAACTATAATGGTGATTCTAGTTCCGTTTTGAAAGCCAAATTTTTTTTGGATATATTTGAATCTAAACGAGGGATCCCTAGTGATGACAAAAGTTTCCCCTACCACTCAGCAACTTTGATATGATTGATAGCTTTGAAAAAAATATATGGCCAGCATGTCAGTCATTTTGATTTAATATGTTGAATTGTAAAAGCATCATTGCAAAGAATACTTTTAGACTTATAAATAACTGTTTGATAGATAGATTGATTGATTGATTGAGTGGAAATAATTCAGGTAAATCAGGACGACTAGTTCAACAACCGCGGCTTCCGATCGTTCTGGGAAGGCGACAGTCGCGAGGTTAAAATAAAATCCAAAACTATATTGGGGATTATTATACTACATGAAGCATTTGAATTCTCTAAACAATCTGTCTACAATGGTTCGTTGCCAGGCCACCAGGCAAACACAGGAAATTCACAAAGAATGGGGGGAAACAACATGATCCCGGCAGTTCTGTTGACAAAGCAGAGCCCTGAAAAATGATTCAGGTGCCGGGATTCAATCTGTGATATAATTATACAGAGCAGAGCAGCCCTGAAAACTGATTCAGGTGCAGGGATTAACTCTAATTATAGCTGTTCGGATAGGCAAAATAAAACATCATTCAATACCATTCAATTTTCTCAGAGGAACTAATGAGTTTGACAAAATATGATTGCATTCATTCCAGTTTCTTATTGTTTTGTTTAATTTTTGTCAGTATATTAAACTTGAAAAGTAAGTGAGAACCGAACCGTCAATCTACAACGAACTATCCAAAGACAATGACAACGTCGGAAAAACAAAGAAACAAAGGCATAACATGAGCACGGCACAGAAAAGAAAATGAAGACACACATATATACCAAAATGAACAACTCGGACCCAATAAAAAATCATCTACGTCATGAAATACTTTTGTTTGATAACTATATATTGACAGCAGATAATAACAAAGCAAATAGCCGAGTGATAACTTAAGAAGTCTTATATCCCCAAAAACATTGCAATATATGTTTTCGAAAATCTATACATGGATCTAGTCTTAATCCGCAGTTACTATTTGACAGTAGACTGTAGAAAAGAGTCATCTGTCATCCGCCTGTATACGTTAATAGATTTTAAAACATCGGCAATCGAATACAGAAGCAAAAACGAGGAAAGGGGGAATTCTAAAATCATAAATCCAAAATCACGGTTATTCATATCCAACGCAAATTTAAGTTACGAGGTCTGAATTTATCATCGATTTACGGACTAAAAATATATTTAATGCTGGAAAAAATATAAGTTAAGCAAACATATTAAGTGTTTGATACTACTGGGGGATTGACATTGTGTATTCTTTACATTGAAATAAATGCATGTGTATGGAGAAGTAATTTTTTTTTTATTACTAAATTGGTTGTTGATGAGTGACCTTGATATACATGGGCAAACTAATACCGAAGCAAGAACGAGGAAAGAGGGAATTCTAAAATCATAAATCCAAAATCACGGCAGTTCACATCCAACACGAACTGAAACAGTATGACAAAAACAAAACATAAGGTTGCGATGAAGATCAGGAAACACAAACAATTCAAATAAAAAGACAAACGTAAACAACGATAGGAACCCGGGATAGCCAAACTTGGTACCCGTACTAGCAAATCCAACAGATAAAACCAATTTATGGGTACCCAAACCTCTTTTCCTATCCCGGTTCCCCGCCGTGCGCGGTCCCGGCTTATGAATAGGCCCGCAGCATCCTCTGAGCTTGGAGTATGAGTCTTCCTAACAGAGGACCCCGGGATATAGAAATAAGACCTAGCTTGCGGGGAGTGACCCCTCCTAAACGGAGGCTGACCCCGAGGGTACCGGGATATAGAAATAGGACCCATTCCGTGGTTGTGCGTGATTAATAAATACACAACCCATCTTTCGGATGGGATGTAAACTCAGGTCCACGTGTTGGAAGAAATGCCACGCTTCCTGCACGTTAAAGAACCCTTGTAGCAAGCTCTTTTTGGGGTGGTCCGTAGATGATCGGCTACAAGGCTAAATTCCCCGCCCTTGACGATTTCACCCTTCTTTTCCAGTGGCAGTCAGAATTTCCCATCCTATGGCCCTTTCCATACCCCAAAGATTTATTTATTAACAAACTTTTTCTCGTCCTGATATAGCTGAAATATTGCTGAGTAGACGTTAAACAATATTCAATTAATCAATCAATCTATCCCGGTTCCCTATAGTATTATAAAAAACCCGAGGGAACCCAGGGGTATAGACATTGGATCCAGTATTCAAGGCTTCGCGATACAACCCCTCCAAAACCATGAGAACTGGATGTCCGTTGTTGTATTAGATGAATAGATACACAACTCATTTTTCGGATGGGATGTAAAGTCAGGTCCACGTGTTTGAAGAAATGCCACGGTACCTGAACGTTAAAGAACCCTTGTAGCAAATTATTTTTGATTGGTTCGTGCGTGATCGGCTACAATAAATTTAAGAAAGATAACAGGAAACACCCACAATGGCCTAAACCTAGAATCAGTTGCCACAATATTCAAGATTTCTGCACAAGAAAAACAATAAGTTGGCGAAAGATAGACATAGACAACGATAGGAACTCGGAGATACCGGCACTAGCAAGATTCAGCAATAGGCTTAAAACGGTTTATGGGTACCAAACCTCCCTTTCCCTATACTGTTTTCCTGAAGTATAATAAACATGCCAGCCTCTTTCGATTTCATGATACTTTGCCAGTGGCAGTCAAAATTTCCCGTCCAATGACCCTTTCCATTACCCAAAAGTGACAAATTTGTTCTCGTCTTGATAAAACTGAAATATTGCTGAGTAGACAATAAATAATATTCAACTAATAATTAACACAAAAATAAAACCAAATTCTTGTAGACTTCTTTCTTTGATCAGTATCTTGAAAAGGAAAGAATAACACAAAACGTAATTTTGAAAGAAGGGCCAAAGGAATGCTCGTATTAAGCTGCCGACTGGCTCAAGGAGCTTAGTCTGCTGTTGAAAAAAAACTATCGCGCTCCGGAAGAAAAATCAACTTAAAAATCTTCCAGAAAGGTTTGGTAAAGAATCATCACGAATATCAGTAGACATCAAAAGTATCAGTGAGAGGCAAATAGACTTGTAAAATCTTCAGGTCAGCATATCTTAAAGCCAATTTAACGGATTCTTGCAGAATATTCTGTAAATATCTCCTATAGCACAAAGAATTCAAGTAACGCCCAAGTTTTTCTGGATTTTTTATCAGTTTTGTCATTTTTTAACATTTCCGTTAAAACGAGAATGTGGAATGTCCACATTAATATGTCGTTTTTGGGTCACGTCATATATCGATCTTAATTGTGTTAACAATATATGAAATATGTAACCTTGTCGTAAAAGTTTGAACGTGATAGTAATTTTACATTCATTAAAGTCGTAACACTTGAACATACGCATGTGAATCACAACGGCAGTAAAAAACCATTTACAAAGAACAATATAAAGTCCAGAGACAAGGCAACAGAACGACCAGGAGACGGAATACCAAAGACGCTACACAACCACAAAATGCAAATACTACAAATGCAACAATAAAAACTTAAGCCCTAACACTATGTACTGTCAAAAAGAGTGACATCAGGTGCTCCGGGAGGGTAAGCATGTCCTACTCTGTTAGCAGAACCTGTCACACTGTTAGTGTGCCAATCCAGGGTAAGTCAAAATCAGTAATGTCAAATCCGGGAAGACGTCAATCTAGCTGAAAATGTCAGTTTCATTTGTGACACTGATAGAATTTCTGACGGCACGAAAGTAACAAGTAAGAAAGGTTTAAGTTGACTGGGAGGAGTTATATGCCACTCATGATTTGAATATTCCAAACTATGAATAGGTGCTAGAGCCGAAATACATAATGATCTTAATAATAGATCAATTATGGTTTGATTGATGAATGTTTCTATCTGAATCTTGGGGCAAACAAATACAAACTACTTGTTTTTGTAAATTGTTCACTGTAAAGAATACTACATAATTGTTGATGAAATTTAGTAATATTGAAATCGAAGTCATCCCTTTTATAATATATTTTAGTTTAAATTTTACCATGGTCAATGATGATAGTTAGATAAAAATAAGGGCATTATATAGAATCATTGTCTGTTTTATTAAGTTTCAATTCATATGTGTAGGTGAGGTCCACATCATCTTAAAACTAGAGATTGTCAGTAGTAAGGATGTCGTTAATTTTCCAGGTGTTATGCTTGAAAATGGAAATATAAAGTTGTCGTTGGTTAGTATATGGTTCCTTTTTGTAGTTTTGTCATTATAAAGTCATGTTCGTAACAGAACAGAACAGAAAAAGATCTACAGTGGGAGGTGCAAAGTTTGTAACAAAAGGAATTCAAATGCCCCGATGATTGATAATGTTGCCAAATCGAACAAAGATTGTGTCTAGCAAAAGATTCAGTGACTTTAATATATCATCGCAAGTTCAGAAACAATGGTTGTTGTAAAGTAAGAGAGAACCGAACCATCAGTCAAAAAAACGAGCAGTTCATTGACAATGGGAACATCGGAAAAACTAAGAAACAAGGACGCCCCATGAGTACGGCACAAAAAGAGAACAATGAAAGATTGATTGATTGATTAGTTAAAGTTTAACGTCCAATGAGCAATATTTCAGCTATATCAGGACGAGAACAGCTTAGTCAATTCAAAGATAAAAATGTAAGTAATAGAAGAAAGAAATAAAGGAGGAAGGGACAACCGGGGCAACAACTTTGATTGCCACTGCAAAAGGGGAGAAATGGGTAGGGGCAGGAAATTTAGCCTTCTATACGACATCCAATGCATCTGCTCTCTTTAGAGAAATATAGAAGGGACCTTTAAACTGCATGGAGTGCAATAAACGAACACATACAGATGTAGAACACGGACCCAATAATAACCATGGGTGAGGTTAGGTGTACCGATAGAGTAAGCATTTCCTGCATCGTATATACCCATCGTGTTGAACATGTCAACTCCGGAAGTCAAGTCGAATCCGGAAGAGGAAAAACTAAATTCATTTGTATAGGGAAAAATCTGTTGTCATCCGGGAAACAGATATCCAGTAGCGATACACAAAATCGTGTTGTCTACCGTTTAACTTCTGATGTATTGACTAAGTATTTTGGTTACATACCCTTGCTTAAGTAGTCTATTTGTGAGCAACCGAGCTCATCAAGGTAGTCATTTTTTTTCTGATAATAAGTCGAAGGATTATGATTATGATTCAAAATACTTGAAATTTGTATACGTACTAAAGTGTTGCCGGTTAACTATCTCCACCTGTGCAATATCAAAATTATATTCGAGATCTACCCTCCAGTATTTCGTCTGTGGTGATTGGTTGGTATGGAAAATTGAATTAATGTCCCCATCAACAGCAAGAGATGCGGTATAATGTTTATATGTTGAAGCTTGCTTCGCAGGCTTGAACAAAGCGACATTGAAATCTGAAAAATAGGAAATTTATTTGTGTTATTTCGACAACTGACGGGCCTTTCAGAACTATCACTCATGTATCTTCGTGCTATACAAATACATATGTATCTTTGTTTAAACAAGTACTTGTTATCCTTATATTAAGTTCTTCTCTATCAGTTTTTCGAAAGCTTTAGGTTTATGGTCTTCCAAACGTTTAGATTCTATCTGCACTGAAGAGACATAAGTTGGCGAAATGCGCATATGCAGAAAATTAACTCACAGTAAATTCCGTATTTAGTTATTTGTTACCACTGGATCGATGCCTCTGGTGGTGAACTGTTAGTTCCCGAGGGTATTCACCAGCCCAGTGGGCAGTACTTCGATGCTGACCCGGAAGCCGATTATATTCGGAACTTTGCAATATCTGATTTTTTGTATATTTGTTGAAAACTAAGGAGTATCTCCCTCATGCAAAGCTCTATCCTTAGCTTTTTTTTTGCTTTATATTAAGATCATATTGGTTAATTGTTGTCTATCAGTTTTTCAAAATCTTTTATTTTATCTGCCCTGAAGAGACATCTGCATATGCAGAAAATAAATTCAGAGTAATTTCGGTATTTAGTTATTTATCTACTTTCAAAACAAATATTTATGTATCTGCGTTCAAAAATGCTCATGTTTCTGCGTTCAAATCAAATACTCGTATTTCTGCGTTCAAATCAAATACTCATGTTTCTGTGTTCAAAAAAGTACTCACGTTAAGGAATGAAGCGCGGAAATAAAACTGTGGCAAATGTCTTGATGCAACATGTTAATCATAAGGCAAAATGAGGGTTACTTTTTTATGCAAATTTATGAATATGCATAAGGCAGTTATACCACGTGACCATAGAGAAGTGCCTTAATCCACTTTTTCAATTACCAGCGTTATACGGAAAATATTATCTTTTTCATCGTATTCGACTCTAATTTTACTTTCACAAATAAAGTTTCCGGCGCGAATTTCATGAAATAAATGTGAAATCTGTGTAAATATTGACAAAATTAGGACATTTACATAAGGTCCTCTTCAAAAACATGCATTTTTTAACATTCATGGGAACCTTTATTTCATTTCTGTTGATGTAAGTAGGTATATCACTGAATTATTATTGTTAAACTCTTGCATATTCTTTCATGACAAGTTGTTTACATCATTATTGAGATTACTTGACAATTTCATTTTCAAATCACAGAAAATCGACATCTTGCAATATCTTGACAAAGGCAAACCTACACAATTCGCTTCAAATATTATTTCCTTCTGAGAACCTTTAACTTTCAAGATATTTTATTCATTTGAATGTGTGGTGAAGGAGGGAAAATAAACTGTATATTTCATTCATGTAAAACTGACATTTTTATAAAATGTCCGGGTCCTTCATGAAAATGTTTTATTTCTATTCACAATGTATTTGATATTTTGACGCCATTTTGTCTAAAAATGGCGATATATGCAAATGAGCAAAAAGGTTAGATTTTTTCATATGTTTAATATCTAGACCAGCAACCGCGAATTCAAGACTGCGCAAAATAAAATCTGTTTTCCAAACCGCGAGAAAAAACACGGCGCAAAAATTTCAAGGAATACACATGATTTTTTATTAGAAAATTAGAAAAGAAATAATTTAAGTGAAAAAAATGATAGGTAGATGATGTGTTTTTTTAGATAAAAGTGATTGAAAATTTGGAGGGAAACTGAACTCTTCTGATTTTTCATAGGATTAACATTAGCACGGTTTGACCATGAATGAATGTCAAAGAATAAATAGGATTAAAATAAATCTTTACAGAATGCCCAAAAGCTATATAAAATGAAATTATGGGAAAATAAAGGGGTCCATGAGCAAAACATTATGATGCTTTAAATAGGATAAAACCCGATGATTCCGAAAATCTGACAGAAATCCCAAAACATGAGGAGCGAACCTCCTGAAAACAATTAAAAAACAAGTTTGGAAAAGGAAAAAATAACATGATCTAGTCTTCTGAATTGTATTGAACAAGTTCAAAGGGTTTTTTTCAAAATATCAAGTGACACTGGATAGCATCACCTGTAATGAACGTATAGACAGTAAACTTTATTGAAACAACTGGAGGTAATACAATCGAGTTCTCAATATATAGAAGTTAGTCATATGTTGATTGGGCATGCCAATATCTCATTTTATTTTTGGTATCTGCAGGTTTCAATTCTTCCTACCTCTTTTAAAACATTATTTTGTCAAAAATTTGCCGTTAAAAAGGCCAATTTCTTGACATCTTTGTTAGCCTCGTTCTGACTTCACATTTATGAAAGTGTTTTGGAGTTGGTCAATAAAGTTCTACATTAATCCAAAACAAAAAATTATATCTGATATGCAATGCTCTTCCTTGAAATATGTGGGGTTTAAAAGTGCCTATTTTAGGGTTTTGAAATGACTTAAAATGGACGCCATGGTTACCATGGCAACGGAGGTCAATAATAATAAATTAGCATTGTTTTTGTGCTTCATAGGTTGATATTAACATATGAAATGAATATCAGGTAAATCTGTGACATGCCGTTTCTCATCTCATATCAAACTTGTTTGGTCCTTACAGAGAATCCTTGTAAAATGCATCGAGAAACGAAAAGCGATGTAACATATATAAGAAACATTTCTCTAGAGGCTCACATGAGTCTGTAATGAAAGCAGAAAAATAAAACTGTAGCAAATGTTTTGATGCAACGTGTTAATTTAATATCTTGAGCAGTAACCGCGAATTCAAGACTGCGCCAAATGATATCTGACTTTGATTTGTGTAATCATGTGCTTTGTTCCTTCGGTATTCTACTGCCGTTGTTTTCCAAACCGCGGGAAAAATGTTCAGGTGTACAATATATATCCATGATTATGTCATGATGACAATGGTAAATATGATGGAAAAGTATTTGACAGGAGATATGAAAAGAATTTATTTTTAACCATTTGGCTCAAAGGGGTTCGCTACTCCATATGAAAATAAATATGATATCAAAAACACATAATTCTTTTTCTTGAAGTCGCTTACCTTACGACTGGTTTTATTGTCATAAAAACACCATCCATTATTATCCAGATGTTACAGTAACTGCGAAGATAAACAGTGGTGACCAACTTTGATGAAGAATGAACATAAAATCACAAAGGGAACAACCCAAGGAATATTCTGATCAAATTTGGTTAACATTGTGCAAGTTCTTCTAAAGAAGATTTTTAAGCATATCACATAGGGTTTAATGTTCCACTATGCTCCCCTCTGGCAGCCATCTGGGGTTAGATAGGAACAAAAACATACCAACTTTGAGAGGGATCACCCAAAGACTTTTCTAATCAAATTTGATAAAAAGATATTATAGTGGTTCCAGAGGAGAATATCTTTGAAAGCATTTTCAATAGAGACCTTTGTTAAGCTATGTTCCGAACGAGGAGGATAAGGTTCGAACATAAAATTTTACAAAAATTAGAGGGGACCACCAAAAGCATTTTATGCTCAAATTTAATCAAAATTGTTGAACTGGTTTCAGAGGAGAAGATCTTTGAATGCATTTCCCAGAAGGTCATGTGTTAAATTATGTTCCCCTCTTGCTGTCATTTTGTATGAGATACTAACAAAAAAAATCACAAACTTTGAAGGGGCCACAAAAGGACTAATTTAACTAAGAATGGTTCAAATTAGTTTGGTTGTTCAGAGGAGATCTTTGAATGCATTTCCAAAGGGTCACTATGTTAAAATATGTTCCCCTCTGGTGGCCAACTTGGATGAGGTATAATTATAAAAATTACAAACTTTGAAGATGACCGCCCAAGGACTATTGTGATCAAGTTTGGTTCTTTTGGCTTTGTAGTTGCATAGGTGAAAGTCTTTGAATAAATTTCTTTTATGGTTACTATGGTAAACTACGAATACTCGTTATTTTCTAGATACTCGTCAACGAATGTGTGTTTCTAGATCCCTATATTACTGCGAAAGGTGTTTAAAAACTAATTACGTCTCAACCTATAGCTTTGAGAGATGAGCACTATTTACCAGTAATTTAATAAGATGGCTAGAAACGTTTTGGTGCATGGACATTTCGAAAAAAATCATTTGGACGTTTCTGAAAATCATGAAATACTTTTTCAACATATCTAGAAATCTGTGCATTTATGCTAATTTGCATAGTTAATTGAAGGATCAAATACGGGTACATGAATTCCACTGAACTTGATAACCAAAATTTTGATAAAAACTATTCTTACCAGAAACAGTTGCAGATCAAGTACAGGGTTAAACCTTGGTGGAATATTTAATAAACATCAGACAAATCATGTTTGATTGACGAAGAAGATAATCCCGTGGTTTCCAATCTGAGTGATAATTGGAAGGTTGAGATGTTTAAAAACCTATCATAGATATTTTCTCAAAATGGCCGAAAAAGCAGGCACTTTAAAAACACGATACATGGCTCGGCAACAAGGCTTTGAATGTCAAAGCATATGCTGCAACAACCTTTATCTATGTACCTCAAGATTAAACTCAAGATTCTCACGCAGCTAAATAAGTGCCAATCCCAAGATGTACCAATTATAAATCGAGCGTTGGCTTTGGCGTTTAAAATGTCATAAGAAAGTGTTAATGTGATTTTATAAAGTAATACAAAAATGGCTAAGACCAAATATCCATGTTTTAACAATGAAAGTTGTTTGAACGTTGCCAGGTAGTGACGTGATTCTTTTTCTTATTTAAATACAATGAATATGCATGGAAAATGATCATCATCTTACCATATGATTCGTTTTACAGATAAACAGTGTTTGGTAGCATAGATGTAAGCCGTTATGAGCCCTGTTCATAGATCTTCTACACAAATTTATTGTACAATGTTAATGTGTACAAAACTTAGGCAATTAACTGTCTCCCTGACAACGAGAAGCGAATTTTTTTTTTTAAATTCTGATTAAATATTGATTAAAATTCTGCTGGATAACCAATTGCCTAATATAATATTTTACGTAAGGATATGGAGTAAATGAACATGAGACCATAACATATATGTTAACTCCAACTACAATAATTTTAATGAGCTGTATGGCCATTTTTGAAATTAATTCCTCATCAGCAGCATTAGAACCCAAACAAAGGAAAGCCATATTCAAAAAAACCAAAACGAAATCCGAATAATCAGTAATATCAAATATAGCAAAGGACAAAACTACGGTGGAGGGAGTTAACTATTTTGGGGGTATGAAATACATGTACATGTGTATTGTTATTTTTATGTTACGAAATGAACTGTTCTTTCATGAATGTAGTATTATACTGAAAAAAAATATCTTACTGATATGTTTCAGGTATTCGGTACTTGAACTCAAACTGTTAATGTTTTTGTCAAAAAGTTGAAGTGCGGTTTTCCGTGACGACAGTTCTGTTTTCAATTTCTTGTTCCTATCGGACAATACTGCAAGAACTGCTTCCAAGTCATCAAAACGTTTTTCGAACCGACCTTCAATCTCTTCTAGCTTTGATAAAGTACTCTTGGTTTTGTCTGTTGTTAAACTGACAACACTAGTCATACTCTGTTCAAGTTGTTTATTTGAATCATCAATCTTATCCTCCAGCTGAACTTGAATTGTGTAATCGTATGCATCGTTTGAAGCTACAATAGGAGAGCAAGATACGTTTCAATTGTCCACATAAAGACAAGATAATTAAACATATAAGGTATCCAAAGTGATAGGCACTTTGACGAAACACTTCAAGATCTCGGGAGACACACACAACTGTATAAATATTTACGTTTTGCACGTAGTTGTTGAACACCAAATGAAATTACATTTGTCATTGCTGTTTAAAAATTACAAAATATTTCAAATATTTTATCTCAAAAAGCTAGGATTTGTTTGTGCAAAGGGCATTAAATATTTAATATTATAAATTTGATATCGTTTGAGAAATTTGATTATTGGAGAACTGATCACATGACCCACTGCATTTTTAGAGATTGACTAGACAACAGTTCATCAAAAAATTATATCACATGTTACTAAAAATAGTAATGCAAATGGCAAGTTTCTATGAATGTTGTATTCATTTTGATGTATTTTCTAAAGAATCAAGTACATGTATATATTATACACACTATAGTTATATTATAATGTTTTAAATTTTGAATATTCATTTTTGAAATATTTAAATTGTATCTTGCATCAAATTATTTAGAAAAGGATAAAAATGACATTTTCAGTGTTTCTGTAAATTAATAATATACTGTATAGGGCTTTATATTCGCGGCACGAAATTTTCGCGGTTTTCAATGTGGGATCTATTCGCGGGGTTTTATTTTCGCGGATTTTTAGTTTCATTGATATACATATCGACAGTAAAATATTCGCGGGTGTAAATGTTCGCGCTTATCGACAAAAACGCGAATAGCGCGAAAATTAATACCCCGCGAAATATAACATCCAATCAGTTACAATTGTAGTCTGTGAATGAGGTCGATCAGATGTTATATCGAACTGGAAAGGCATATCGACCTCAGATTTCATCCTCGGTCGATATGCTTTTCCCTGGTCAATATTATATCGTATCGACCTCATGCACAGACTATAATTGTATAATATCATATTACAATTTTTGAACCATCCATAGTTTTAAATTACTGTCTCAAAAACTTATATACCAAGAGTATGTTCAATTGTCACTACAGAAGTTTTACGGTCGTCACCACAATTTGACAGACCATTACAATGTTTCTGTTTCTCAAATGAGAACAGATATATTTGGATAGATCCAGAGTTTGTTACCGGACTGACCAACACCGACTGTGACAATACCGGACTTTTCACTGGCAGTGTGACGGGTGCCACGCATGGAGCAGATCATGCTTACCCTTCCGGAGCACCTGATAATACCTCAGTTTTTATAGGGGTTCACACTGCTAGTGCTTTAGTTTTGTGACGTTCTTGTTGTTTTTTTTAATTTATTTTGTCTTTGTCATACTGTCTCAATTGGTGTTGCTGTGAATTGCCGTGATTTTGGATTTATGATTTTAGAATTTCCCCTTTCTTCTTTCTTGCTTCGGTATTCGTTTGCCGATGTATTTAAAATAAGGTGACGTATTTAACAATTCAAGTTTAAGCTATGAAATTTTTGCCATGTCGACAATTCATCTCGTTCAAGGTAGACAGACACTGTTGCGCTGCGCATTTCAATCGCGCATTAGAAAAGTAAAGAGTGGGATACAGGGAAATTTGATGTTTGGACCGGAACAGTAATTTGACAGTTTTCCCTCTGTGACGTCACAATTGAATGACAGATGTGAAACGTCATATTTTATTTACATTGCCGCGAATTAACTCCCTCTTTCCGTAAATAATATTCAATCCAGACACTTTTTAAAAAGACAAATGAACTACGATTTGTTGTCTCTCAAATATTGGATTCACACTGTACTGCTGAGACATAAATTGTCGAAATGACTATATGCAGAGACTTACTTCGGTATTTTGACGTACATATAAAATACAACTTCGTCGCAATGTTTGTATATTATAATTGCATTGTATGTTGAAAGCGCAGCAAATTTCAATGTTGTATTATGCAGTTGAAATAGTATGAACAAAGAAATTAACCAGATAATTGAAAATATACCAGGACCCAAAATCTGTAATTTTTTTTTTACACTTATCAATTATGGCCGTTTTACGAAGTATTTTTTATGTCATACATGACACTATTAAGTCTACATATTCTTAACATGTCCATATTCAACATATTGACAGAGTTAAAAGTCCATCATTTTTATATTTCATGTAGTTACATGGTATCTCATTACATCCTTGTGGGGACAGATTTTGTAAATACCCGTAACTTTACTCGAATTTGAAGCTCTGTATGCTTTAAGCGCAAATGGATCTGTAAACCATGCCATCACATTTCTATTTTGCAAATAAAAAAAAATAAACAAACCTTTTTGTTTACATCAAGCGTACTATAAATACCGATTTAAGTGGTTGCCCGCCAGACATCACGACCTCCCCTTAATCAGTATTATGTGAAAAGCATCTTGTTTGTTTTTTTCTGAATCTTATATAGGAGCTTTCTCGGTGAAAAACAATAAATTTGAACTGCCAACTGGATCTAAATTAAGTACTGTAGCGCGAATATATGTATAGATATATAATTTACTAAAAAAACATAGCGTCAATATGTAACGCCAGTTTACTTTAAAATAGAAACATAGAGTCAATATACCTATAAATAGAAAGAAAGTTGAAAAAACACTGCAAATTCTTAAAATCACATGAATGTTTCAGCCAATGAAATCAATATGAACCTCAGCATCTGTAATATTTCGAAATATTGTCAGCGTCATTTTAAAAACTCACTGTTTAATCCATCTATTTCAGTCTGATCTAATACATTTCTTTTCAGTAGTCTAAGAATATCTCTTTTATCCATGGTACCTTCAAATGTCATCTTGTTTGACTTTAGTAATGACGAATACTTCGGTACTGAATCCTCATATGTGACCGATTTGGCACCTGTGCAAATTAAGATGTCTTCTGCTAGTCACAAACAATATTATTGTAAGTTAAGCTATCAGTCAGAATTTTGCAAAAAAATGAAATCAGTTTATGTTTAAGGTTGTCATCTTCATGTTACAAATGTGCCTATATCGCATTATTACGTGAAAAACCTCGTAACATTGTTTAGGAGCAATTCATCAACCCAGTCGCCAGTCCTTCGGTGCTGACCCGAAAACCGATTTTATTTGTAAACTTGTAATATCTAAATTTAACAAAATTTTGTTCAAAACTAAGGAGTATCTCCCACTTGCATAGCTCTGTCCTTGGCTGATTTTGGCTTTTCTATTTAGAACTTATTGGTATTTTGTTCTCTATCTGTCTTTACACATATTTCGGCACATGGATTTCCAATATTTTGATTTTATCTGCACTGAAGAGACATAAGTTGTCGAAATGCGCATATGCAGGATCCATATTACAAATAAGCAGCAACTTCGGTATTATGTTATTATTTAGGTCCAATAACATATCATTTCAAACACAAAAATACACAGACTCCCATATTTCACGAATAAGATCATGCGCGTGGTTTTATGGGTAGTAATACACAAATTCAACTTTTTCAAAATGCTCAAAATTCCCATTTTTCACAAAAATCGCCCAAATATTTAATTTTACCCATATTTATAATTTCAAATAACGCTTTGTCAAATGCCCTTTTTATTAAAAAGTAATACATACGAACGTTTTGTTCATATATATGTATAGACAGTTATATTTTGGGGATTTTTAAGCATCATTTTCTTCGGGTAGGCGTTAATGTGTCGGTATTTAGAGTCACATTGAACACCCCTGGTTTTCTAAACAATGTTTCAAGATATCATATGCATCGGTTAGAACAATGAATTTGCATATCTGCAGATAAATCTTCAAGATTTTCCACATTTAACTATTGAAAACAATTTTTGACAAATATGAAATGCTGAAAATTCCCATTTTTCATAATTTTTGTAGAAAATATCGAGTTTAATCTGACTTAAATTGAAAATCGTGATAAAATTAATGAAACATTGCTATATGCAATGCAGACTTTGCGTATTTCGGTTATTTTTCTACAAATATAGACCGACAAAAATACTATTTAAGGGAAATTTGTCCGGGTAGGAGTAAGATTTTCGGTATTTAGAGTCAAATTAAACAATCCTTCTTTCTAAACAATGTTTTAAGACAATAAGTTTATCGCACAGAACAATTCATTGGCATATCTGCAGATATATCCCCCAGATTTGACATATAACAAATAATTTTGGACTAATTATTTATGTAGAAAATTCCCATTTTTCATCAATTTGGGGCAAATAGTGAGTTTAAGTCAACAAATGTTGAAATACCACGTCATGATGATATTCATGCATCTGTGTCATATATAACAAACATTATGCGTGTCCGGTTATTTTTATGCGAACAAGGACTTAAAATTGACAATTTAAGGGAAAGGGGTAAGATTTTCGGTATTCAAAGTCACATTAGACACTCCTTGATTTTCTAATCACTCTTTTGAGACAACTTATGTATCCCTTAGAACAATAAACTGGCATAGCTGCAGATATATCATGAAGATTAGCCATATATAACGGGTTAACAGTGAACTTTGGCCAAATCTGAAATGTTGAAAATTACAATGTTTTCCCAATTTCGGGCACAATGTAGAGTTTAAGTCAACAAATGGCTGTTAAAATACCGATTCGTGATGGAATTAATGCAACACTGTCATCACACATTATGCGTATTTGAGTTAATTTTATACGTAAAGTAAGTGAAAATTGAACCGTCATTGAAAAGAACCAACAATCCATGGACAATGGCAACATCGGAAACACTAAGAAACAAGGACAACACTTGCGTGCGGGACACAAAAGAAAAAAATGAAGACACACATACAGAAGAACAACATGGACCCAATAAAAGCCATGGGTGAGATAAGGGGTACCGGAAGAGTAAGCATATCTCCTGCTTCTTATAAGACACCCGCCGTGTTGAACATGTCAACTCCGATAGTAAAGTCAAATCCAATAGAGGAAAACAAACTTTAGCTGTAGAGGAAAAGATCTGTTGTCATATAGGAAACAGATATCCCATAGCGATATTGACAATTTTAGGGAATATTTGTTGGGGTAGAGTAAGCATTTTGGTTTTCAGAGTCACATCTAACACATTTAACTCCTTGTTTTTCTAAATAATGTTTTAAGACAACTTGTATATCGCTCAGATTCAATTAAAAGGAAAATCTACAGATTGACCCTCTACATTTGACCTTCATGTATGTAACGATTAAACAGTGAACTTTGGACAAATCTGAAATGTTGAAAATTCCCATTTTCCATTAATTTTGGGGAAAATATTGAGTTTAGGTCAACATATGGCTGTCAAATTTCGAAATCACAAGAAGTTTCTTGCAACACACATATACAACACACAATTTGCGTGTTCTGGTTAATTTTATTCGAACATAGACAAAACATTGATGTAGGAAGCTTGTATAACTTCAAAATTGCTATAATTTGTACTAGTTGTAAAGAAACTTTCATTTTATACCCGCTATTCATGAATTTGAGCCATTCATAGATAAGATGAGGCAAAAAAGGAACGAAACTGTGTCGAAAACGAAAATATTCAAAGAATTGTTTTATTTGTCTATTTAAAAGACTAAAACAATTGCAAGAAATATAAAATGAAAAGCACACTTGTTTCTTAAGATCATTTACCTTTACAAATGTCTAAAAAATCTAAAAATTTACGTCAGCATTTCGAAGGGGGAGTGGTAAGGTTTTTCGATTTGTATTAGGTATAGAAATGGTACTTCTGTGGGATATTTGTAAAGCCTAAACCGTAGGCTACCATTCTTACCATTTTTAACATTTTTTTATAACTGAGAGGTACCAATCAACAATTTGAAGCAATTGAAAGAAAAACTTTTATCCAAAACTAAATTTTCCCAAATTTCTTTGGAAGGTTCTAAAAAGGAGCCTGTTCCAACATGGCGTGCAGGTTATGCTCAAGTAAACATATTAAATTTTGAAGAGGGGATACAGAATGACTGTAAAATGTGGTGGAGTTTCATTAGCAGGGGTGCATGGGTGGGTGGTATGCTAGCCCCATGGACTAGAATTAATAAAATTTTCAGAACGAGATTTTCGGTACACATTTATTTTATACTGTTATTATTTATACTGAATTAAAAGAAAAAATACTTACAGTTGACAGCAATACTCGAAACAGTGATGAAAAATAGGGTATTCTTCATCTTGAATACTCAAACTAAATGCTTATTTTTTTATATATTTTTGTTTATGAATCCAGATCAAAGAATGTTCTGAAATTAATCTATTTCATTTTTAATTCAAATTTATCTGGACATAAAATTTTGCTGAATACCCGTTAATATATAAGCAGATAATTATAAGCTGTATTCTTGCATTACAATTAGCTTTAAAAACTAACACTACTTAACAAAAGAAATCCTCACAATCGTTGTATATGACATCAATTGTAAACTCTTGAACAATATTTGAATTAATAGTAAATTGCCAAATAAAGGAAGGACATTCATGTCGGTAATGGGTATTTGTGGGAAATTAAAGATGAACACAAAAAAACAATTAATTTGCAATTGTTTATTCAAATTGAAACACTATTCCATGAGACAAAAGAAACGTCATGTATGCTATAGATGTCTTTAGGAATTTATAGAACAAAATAAATCAATCAGCAAATAATTACCGAAGCAAAAATAAAAAAAAAATAATAAAAAATCAGATGTTTCCATTTTTTTTACGTTAAACACAAATTGAGACAACCTAAAACCAGAAGGTTCCCAGGAGCCTGTATCGCTCACCTGGCTTTCAGTTGCCACAATCAAGGTAACATTGCAAGTTATACAGTTGATCTTCAGTTTTTCAAACTTTCGTAGCTCGAACACCTCAAATATCTTGAACTGTTTTTAAAGTCTGATCATGTTTTACTATATTTCTTTGTTGGTTTTCTTTTGACAAAAACGTTCCTGCTAAGGACCACTTTCGACACCAGTTTTAAAGTCGAGACGTCATTTTACAAATGCCAGTCAACAAACAATTATCAACATCGGTTTTAAAGTCGCAACATCAATATCTATTTGGAAATCAAATTTCATTGAAATCGGACAATGTTGAATTATCCCGCTTTTTTTTTGGTGGCCATTTTAATGGCAGTCAAAGAACGATTTTTAACATCAGTGTTGCAGTTGCAAGATCAAGACATATTTGGAAACCAAATTTCATTGAAATCGGACAATAATGAATTTTCCCGCCTTTTTGGCGGCCATTTTGAAAATGGCGGTCAATGAACAATTTTCAACATCAGTTTTGAAGTCGCCACAGCAAGGCAAATATTTCATCAATTTACTCTTAACCTTCATCTTCTATAGTTTTGGAAATAAAAGATAAAAAAAAACGAAAATTCGGTGAAAAAAGGGCAATAACTCCTACAACGGTTTATGGATTTTCTTCAAAATTTCAGGGTTGGTAAATCTTGATATGCTGAACATTTATGCATTGTACACTTGACCTCTATCTTTTACACCTTTTGAAATAAAAAATAAAAATGCAAAAATTTTGAAAATTTAACAGAAAAAGGGTTATAACTCAGAGATTGGTTAACAGATTTTTTTCAAAATTGCACAGTGACTAGATCTCATCATGCTGATCATTTTACCACTGTCAGATTTTTGATGTCTGTAACAGTTTTCGAGTTATAAGCCAAAAACTGCAATTAACCCCTTTGTTCTATTTTTAGCAATGGCGGCCATGTTGTTTGACCAGCCGACTAATCGAACACAATTTTGAAACTGCATACCTTGGTGATGCTTCAGGCTAAGTTACAATTGGCTTAGCTGTTTCAGAGGAGAAGATTTTTGAAATTGTTGACGGACGGACGACGGACCCAAAGTGATTGCAAGAGCTCACATGGCCTTTAGGCCAGGTGAGCTAAAAACATAGCAAATACCAAAAAAAAAAAAAAAAAAACTGACCAAGAACACCAGAAAACAAAAACACTAGCAGTGTCAACTTGAGGCATCATCAGGGTACGTATGATCTTCAACACTTTTGGCACTATTTATCTGTTTCAAGTTGCTTAATATTAGGTTTCCACACTCTTCAAAACTAAAAAATCGCAAAGTCTGCAATACATATTTGTGAAAAAATAAAACACATTATAATTAACTGTAAAATACAAGATTATTCAACAAAAGAGAGAAACGTCTTTTAACAAACGATAAAATGATATTAAGTAAATATAGATCAAACCAAATCTCGACAAAGAATTTTGTAAAACCAAACAATGAAACAACTCTTTTATTGGTGTTCTTCATTTAGCAGTCACAATGGGGCCTTCACAAATCCTTGTCATCCGTTGCCGACAAAAAGACTTGTATTTACTATGAGGTATGAGTAAAATTCATTTTTAAAGGCCTGATGGTGACTTTAAAATAAAGAACAAACATGAAAAGTGTTGGTCCATTGTGTCGTTTCACCATAATAAGTAATGAAGAGATATGGAGGCAACGCAAATGAGACAAAGTCTATAAAAATACATGGCAAAACCCAGCCATGAAACTTCGCTTTTAGTGTTGTTCTTCATCTTGAAGACGTCATGAGGCCTTCAACACGGCCCCTAGCATCAGTTTCAGAGGATTCGTTGCTAGATGTCGAGCAACGCTACATCCCTGTTTTATGACTAATAGATGCAGGATCGTAACCAAACATAAATATCTTCTGGCAATGTGTTCTTACAACTTTGTAGAAGACATGCATTTGTAGGGGGGTTGTCTTATTTGCATTTACTCCGTAACCATTCATTTTTAATAGAGAAGGACAATCAAAATATGTAAACATCCTAGGGGCAAACAGCGAGTCAATCCCTCGAAAACTTTGCAAATTAAAGCAGTGACAAACGAATACTAAAAGGAGAATAACATTTGGAAATAAAAATAAAAATATTGAATATTTGATACATATAAGAAATTCTGTCATGAACAATTACACAATAAATGAAATTCATCACTCGCGGGGAATATGTTTACGATTCAAAATTGAAGGGGAGCCAAAACTCATCCTTAAATATAAAATAAAAAATATTGCGCAAGTCCAATGAGACAAAATCTCTACAAATACATTGTAAAACCAATTTAGCACAGCTATTGTTGCTCGCTATCTTGAAGTCAACTAGGGCTCTTAAATAGTGCGGAAATAATAGAACAATAGTATTATAGTTATCTTTTAACTAATATACTTTAACATTTCTATAAAAGCCACCCATTAAAGATGTAACTGTGTCTGCACTAGATATTTTCTGTGATGTTTAACTACATTGCAGTGCATTATAATTTCGGAGAGTAGTAGTATTCTTAAAAGAGAAAAAGTTATATTCTTATAAAATGTAAAATTATAATGCTTTTTGAGACTTCTATATTAAGACTATTAACTACTTCATGAATAATTATAAATAATGTATTGACTTTTTGCTATATAAAAACTACCATTTAATTAACCTACATTTTAATCACAGATCGAAAACAAAACAAGTTAAGGGAGTACGAGTGTCAGAAATTTTGTAATTAAAATTAAAATGCTGACCTTTTGTTTTGAAGAATATTGCTTATAAAACAACATGAGCAAAAATTTGATATATTCAATGTAATAATTGTGAAATATAAGACGTCAAAATTTTGTCGGGAAACAGTTCTCTCTAGAGTTTTCCTTCAATTTCCACTAGCTGTTTATATGCCATGAAATATATGGAAATATAATTGAAAGTTTATAAAATTTTATACATTGTCTATGTTATGCTTTTTAAATTGACCTTTGATGAAGAAAATATGATACATGTGCAAAAACTATTCAACCCCGTTTAATGGATCAAACCCAAGATTATCGAATTTTTCTGAAATGTGACACTCAGACTCCCTTAAATGATATGCGATAATATTTGCTCATTTTTTTTGGTTCAGTATTATCAGGTAATCCTTTATGGAGCAATGCTTTAATTATGGTTTTTCACTGTGTTATTGTAATCCTTTTTCATTCTTTTTGGTCCGCTGAAGTAGATGTGAAAAAAAATCCGCGAAATATCATTTCGATACTTGGTGTGATAAATCAACATCACTGTGGGATCCCAAAAGTCACTCAAGCAAATTGACCTATTTTCAGTAACGGATAAATCTGCCCCTGAACCCAAAATCTTGTTATTGCTTAAACTCAGAAACAGTTAAAGATATCTGATTAATTGTAATGGATAAAATGTTCCGTGGGTCATGATGGAACTTCGGTACAGTGCAGTATGGTATTTTTTGAGTTATTTCCGTTTGAAAAATTTTGAGTCTCTTTAAAAATTTGTTTTCGGAAATCGTAAGTCGTTATGTGGAACCTTGACCAATGTTCATAAGTCATACATGGCCATCCAAAAATGTCAAGATCAAAGGTCATCTGTCAAGATCACCGATGACCTTTGGCTTTGTTTTCAATTCAACACGTAAATCGAAAAAATGGCTGAAAACATGTAATGGGAAAAATGTTCATTGTCATGAGGCGCATGTCTGTTAAAATTCGAGGACTCTTTATATCAGTTATTTCTCTTTGAAAGATGATTAGTCGAGGAGACATGACACTGTCACCCTTCGTACGTGATATATGGTCATCTAACAATGTCAGTGTAAAAGGTCAGTGGTCAAGGTCACCGATAACCTTTGGCCTTGTTATAGCTTCAACTCGTTATCCGTAACAGATGGGTTACATTTGGTACAAAGAGATTCGACGACTCTTTAAACGAATTATTACCCTTTGAAAATTTTTGTATTTCCGTAATACTAAATATTCCCAAATGATTAGTCTATGAGACCTGAAACCTTCACCATTGTTCAGAAGTTATATATGGTCATCTTAAAATGTCAAAGTCAAAGGTCGAAGGTCAAGGTCACCGATGACCTCAGACCTTGTTACCGCTTTGAGTCAAATACTGTAAGAGATGTGTGATCAAATGTTTTGGAGAAAATGTGTATTACGTTGAGGACTACATTTGGGGTATTAGGTCCAAATTAATTGGACCATTTGTTTTGGACCTATGGCCCAGAAATTATTTTTCGAGGTCCTATTTTAGGGTTATTTGCTTATATCTCAAGAACTATTTAAGATACTAAGAAACTAAAAAAAACAAACGTTTCAGCTCAATATTGCCAACAAAATGGGCTTATGGTCAAAGGTTAAGTTTCTTAGTAACAACTTTATTTGCAATAAAGACTTTAGCAACCATATGCAAAAAGTTTTGTAATTATGTAAAAAGGAAATAAATAGCATTACTAACCGGAAGTGACATCCGTGTCTTTACCTACAAGCTAATTTTTCGAATCGACTCAGAACGGGGCTATCGAATATGTCCTTTTTTCATTGCAAATTTTCAACAAAATTATGCATATTATGTCCCTTTTAAGGGTAAATTTTCAGTTAATATCCCAACCGTATATTCTTAATAGTAATATTGTCTTATGCAGATTGGTTAGTTATTCAAATAAATATAAAAACATAAAATATAATTTATATGATAAATTACTAACCTAGCTCTGTGAGAGAGAAAGTCCTATCAAGTATATGGAATTTGGGACTTTTTTTATTCAAAATTGAGGCTGTGTCCGAATGCTATTATACCGAGCTGATCTAATCATGCAAGAAAGTATATCGATAATATGTTCCGGGCATGATGCTGCATTTGATCCGTTACACACGACCGATTAACTCTGAAATGATCAGTGTACAGCAATTGTCTTGCTGAATTCGACCGATGAACTATTGACCTGTATACAACAATGGCTGACCCACGCTATCTACACGTGATATAGGAGGAACTATTTTATTATTTATCCGCATTTATCAGTTTGTGCTTCCTCGGCATTATCCTCAAATATAATCCCAAATGGTGGAGTAAAATATACAATAAAATATTTTAATTATAGCAATTTTTATTCATTTTCAAAAAATATGAATTATGCGATACTTTGAAATGCGAATGCAAGAATTCAATAAAACTATTGAGTGAAATAAAAGGGGTGTTATTTAACCTGGTGGATTTCTGGCTCTGATCGTCCTATGCGATAGCATAAGCCGCAGAAGATTTCTTCTGCGACTAAAAAATACAATATAATATTTCATCGTTAAATTACCTGTTTCGATACCCACTTATCTGTGATCGTTTATACACGCAGAATTCAGTTACAAAATGTATTGTTATTGAAACCAACAAAAAAAAATAATCGTATCGACCACAAATTTGCAAAGTATTTTTCTTTTGAAATTCTATTGTATGGAGACTTTCAAATATCATCAAAATAAGGAATTTAAAATTATATACTATATTTTCAAGGACCGAAAGAAATTACAAAGTTATAAATTCGATAGATTGTGTTACATTTTGCATTCTTGTCACTCAGAATATTCTTCAACAAAAGAAGTTAGGAGTTTATAGTAATTTTTTCTTAAAAGTATTGGTCAATTTGCCATAGTTCATTACTTGTTACCTGATAAGTTAGTTCATTACCTGTTACCTGATTAGTTAGTTCATTACCTGTTAACTGATAAGTAAGATGGTACCATATTACCTCAATATAAGAATGCTTTATCACTGAAATGCATTGAGACTCATGTGAATTTTTTTCTATATTTAATTATCAGGTGGTAATGATATATTATCTACGCCAAAACCACAAATATTAAGATAATATAGCATTACCTGAGATAATGCCCTATTATCTCGTTTTTGTGGCTTTGGCGTGCCATAGGTATGGCGTCGTCCTATGGTTATCGCCAACAAACAGGTCTAATAATCATTAATGTTAATACATGAATGTTGAAGATGAACTATTTCTGTAAAGCCTGTTTTTTGTGTTAGGAGTCAGATATTTACAGGACATAAAACTCAGCGCAAAGATTACATGAACGATGGTGAACTGCACAACTGACAGAACTATCTGCGAGTCAACTTAAGGGGCTTCACCATGTAAAAGGGTTGTGGTGTTTTTACCCTGATCAAACACAGGTGAGATAAACTTCTAACTTCGGGAATAGAAATTCCCAATAAACTGATATCCGTTTTTTTTTCAAGAAACCCTGAAGTAGTAGAAAAATCCAAATCACATATTCAAAGTTTGGGTCGAAAACGACCCACTATACGCTGACCACGAACAGATCTATCGATTTGTAGAAATGGTAACTTTTGAGGTAGTCAACTTCTATAGAGAAAAAAAAACTTTGGGTGGATAGTAACCTAACAAACTGTCAAACAGGTGAAAGAATACTCCACGTTGAACCATTCACACATGGCATTCCTAGGTATATTCACATAGGCAAATATTTGGCCTTGCTAGTCGAAAAAGGGTCAGGTGATGATTGATCCCCATAACACAAAACTCAAATGTACCAAATGTTTGAGTTCAGGGCATAAGTTAGTGCAATGTCTAAACGATTGGACCTGTAAACAATGTGGTAAGTCTGGACACAAAGCCAGTAAGTGCACCAAAGGCTTTGACCAACAACAAAATAGTGATTCTCTGCTTCCTGATCAAAATATCTCTACTGAGGATGCTCAAACAGATAAAGATATTATTGCTCCCCTTAGGGTCGTTGTCTCTTTGACACATTCCCCGTTTCCCTTCTTTTTCTTATTGGTGAAAGTCGGGAGGAGACTGACTGTGAAAATGATGATGCCCCACAATCACAATCTCTGCTAGCTCCAGTAGCATTAAACCAACACCAACAGCAGAGTAATTTAACGCAGCGAGGATTGATATAAACAACAAGTCATTCAGGTACCAAAATAAATAAAATTCAAGAAGTTGGAGTAGAAAAAGAACAAAAGCCAAAAGCAAAGTGATGAAACAAATAAAGGGCATATAGAAAAATTCGTAAAGGCGAGAGTGTCGATACACCGAGCAGAAGCTGCAATCCGCCAAACGGAGCGCTATAACGCAAACTGATAAATTACATCAGCTAGAGGCTAACACAGGTGTTAGACAAAAAAACAACAACAAATAGATCTAAAATAAATTGTTTTCATTTAAAAATTCATGTCTTGTTTTGTAATTATTGCAAGAATTATATGTTGTTTATTCTTACTTTTACATCCAAACTTTTATATATTTAGTAATTAGCTATTTACCATTGAGCAACTTACGCAATATTCGAAGTTTTATGTCTTTACTCCAACTTGAATGAATTCGTTTTAAGTAAAGGGAAATATTGTGTAATTTAGAAGTCATGATAATATATATTTCTCCACTGCCATGTATTTCTATGGTCAATATAGTGATCGGAAAGAATTCTACAGTACCGTCAAGAACATTTAATTAAAGGATATTACCTTAAGTTAAAACCTGTTATTTCACACAACATAATATACAACAAGCATTATTTCCAGACAGTTGCGTTAATATGGTTCTTGCACAGCTTTTTGTACAATTAAACCCGAGTATGTTGAAGTTCTAGACTTTAACTATCCTCTATTAATTGATGACTTAAAATACAGTTTGATTTGGTCATAAAATATAAAAAGAAGCTCTTGCCATGTAGAATTTGTACAGGTCAAATGTCCTGTATAAAAATTTATACAGGGCAGATGCTCTAATACAGGGCAGATGTCCTGTATAAGTAAACCAGCTATATTAAGTTAATTTTTGCACTAAACAATGGACGACAATCAGAAGATTTCCTTTGATTAAGTTCCAAATAATAACACTATGCTATAAATAGCTTAATATAACTTGAAAGCAAAAAAATATACTTGTCAGTTGAATCCCGCTTCAGCTTGTAAAACTAATAGCAGAGGTAAGAACTTTAACCAGATCGTACAATCAAAGGAATTAACAACAAAATAAATTTGATATTACTTTAAAGCTGAAAATTCAATAGGCTGGGCAAACCTGAAATTTGCATTTAGTCTGTGTCATGATTGATAAAGATAACGCCTGTAATTTTAAGTCATCGGTTAATAAGATGTCATCAACTTGGTATTTTCATATTTATCCTGTATAATTTCCTCGTACAGTCGTATTTTCATTTCGATCGTCTGTATTTGCCTTGAGCCAATACAGGTCGAGGCCAAAACAGGTGATCGAAACTCATTAAGACTGTACGAGGATATTATACCGAATTACTCATTTAAAAATGCTATATTATTAAATAGTTATGCAAAATATGATAAAAATTGCAATACAAAATGATTAGAGCAAATATAGATAGGTTTACTGGACAAACTGGCCCAATACGGATTTACTGGCTCAATATGGATTTACTGGCCCAACACGGGTTTACTGGGCCAATACGGCCAGGCCAAATACGGACTTCCGGTTTATTAAATTTTCAACAAAATGGCGGCAGTATCATGAACAGAACATCATTCCATGTGAATAATCTGCTAGACTGTTACAATGTAACTGACCAATCGTACATTTTTTATTACGATTTATTTTAAAACGGAAATTCAGTTTCATTTCCGGGATCCGATCCCGTATTTCTACATTCAATTTTGCAGAGGTTCAAGGACATCAACGCTGATTTGTTGACATTCTGAAAAATACTTTGATAGTTCAGTGTTGTTTAATTCTCAGATCCGGCGTGACGTATCAGCTCGTTAGAGACAACTTCCGGGCGCTCGTGTAGGTGAAGCTTTATCTTAGATACCATTCTAATGAAGTGTTTATAACCCTCGAATATTACACATAAGAAAGTATTTAACGAAAAGGTGTGATTTTCTAAATAAATAGACTATAAACAAATTACTTGATGATTATTGAAGTATTGCAAAAATGGTTTTTGATCAAAATTATACGGATAATAGATAACTTTTTCTCTAATTCTTGTTCAAAATAAATACTTCCCAAATGATGTTAGATGAACTTAATAATCAACATGTTTAGACATTGATCTCACTTGCTGATTGGTTGTCTCGTGTCAGTTTCTAGAAACAGTGCAACCGGATGTTGATGAAATTAACACCTGCATCATTGTCTAGCGAATTGATTTTTACATTTTATGACTATAATAACTAAATTAATTGATAATATGACATTTTTTATCAAAGATATTACATTCAACACCCCTTTCAATGAAAGGCCCAATGATACACATAGCAACGATGATAGCAACAAAATGGCGGCATACTGGCGACTGGAGACTATGGAGATCGCTTTACGTCAAATAAATTGAGTAGGAATTAGAGAAAAAATCTCTAACATTGTTTTCCGGTTTATTACGATAATTTCTCACATCTAGATAGTTAAATTTTCACATTTTAAAGTTCTCGGATAAACCTCGAACTTTAAAATGTGAAAATTTAACTATCTCGATGTGAGAAATATACGTAATAAACTTGAAACAATGTTAGAGACTATATACAAAACTTTGTAAACACCCTTCATGCTCTTTATAGATAACTCGAAACTCACTAAAATACACGTCCATGCCTCGACATTAGTACCGATATCCATGAAATTTTCAGTAATCCGAAGT
>MJUU01048207.1:2268-13413 GCA_002080025.1 Modiolus philippinarum | reverse complement strand
CTCATTTACTACATGTGGCCTAATGAATAATTTGTTTATCAAATATTTCCGAATGTGTTTGTAATTGTTCCCATTCAGCTGTCTCCTTTCATCAGGTTTCGTTCTCTTGGAACAAACAGCACAAGGATAGAACTTTGGACCAGGCATGCTAAAAAAAAAAACATTTGAGATACCTAGACTTTTTTATGATCATAACAAAATTACCGAACAGAGTTGTAATAATACTGAAATCAAAATTGTAGAAGTTTTTTATCTGTCGTGAAAGTGGTGTTTATGAACGGAAAATCTATGAAATCCACTTCATCTGGTTAGATATGTTCAATCCTCATTTTTCCAAGTACGTGTGTAAGGTAATGGAATGGTCCGTCATGTTTAACACTTTAAAGAATACAAAATGCTTTGAAAACTGTATCGCTCACTTGGAACATGACCGGCATGAGCAGTAGTTTCAGAGATTTTCGAAGAGTTTTCCCAACGGGCCAAAGTTGAAATATGCTTCCCACCAGAGATCAATTTTAATTAGGTGTAGGCCTTTTTTTAAAGTACCATAAAAGGAGCATATGTGACATTTGATTTAGTTGGAATATTAGTATCAGAGAAAGCGATCTTTGATTGTGTATTCCAAAAGGGTCCGATATTAAACTATGTTTCCTGTTGATTATACGTCATTATGAATGAGGTACGAAACTGCGCACTCTAGGTTAGTCGACCAATTTTATACTATTATGACTGTGCTTGGTTGTAACTCAATCATTGATATAATTAATGTACTGTATAATAGCCATGAACAGTTAAATACCAAAGGAACAAAGTACAAGATAAAATAAATCAAAGTCCAGAGATTAGCCAAAAGTAAGAACACCAGAAGACGGAAGACCAAAGACGCTACACAACCACAAAACGCAAACACTACAAATACAACAATAAAAACTAAAGTACTAACAGTGTGAAATCTCAAAAAGAGTGACATAAGGTGCTGCGGAAGGTTAAGCATGTCCTGCTCTGTATACAGCATCCGACACACTGTCAGTGGGTCAACCAAGGGTAAAGTCAGAATCGGTAATGTCAAATTTGGGAAGACGTGAATCTAGCTGTATTGTGTTTTGAATTGTGACACCGACATTTCATATCTGTCTTTTATATCGTGATGACGGCCATAGAATTTCTGAAGGGACGAAAGTAACAACGGCTGTACATAGCCCTGACTCAGCAGTTTTTGTGACAGTGCTTTTGCTCTTTCCACAAAGTTTCTGTATGATTTACAAGCTATACTCTAACGAATTAATTGTGAAACATGCACTCCATATCCTGGGGAGGTATGAGGTAGGTATATTGCTGCAGATAAACGGAAAACAACTGGGAAGTCAAAATCATCACGTTTGTCATATAACTTAATCAAAACAAACCAATTCTATTTGTTGAGACAAAGTCACATGACATGAAATAATTAAGACATTTTTGCTCTTTATTGTTACAAGCGGTCAATAATCCTATTATTCACCGAGGGAAAACCCCAGAAAGATCCTATGTCCGTGAAATAATTTCATTATTCAGCGATGGATAACCCCAAAGAATTACAACGTCCATGGAATATACCTATTATTCATCGGTGAATAACACCAAAAAGATTCAATATCTGTGGAATAACCCTACAACGTGACAGTGTTTTATAAGAAATACATTTTGTTCAAAATTAAAAACAAAGAAGTAATGTTTCTAATGTTAGTTTGGTATAATAAAACAACTATATGATCAATGAAATCGGTGAATATCCCAAATTGTCTACTGTCCCCAGGTTGTTTCTAAGGAGCTTTGAGATATTCACCTCTTCTGATTGCCGTAATTGTATATTACACGGATTCACTTCGATGTATTGTAAAGAATGCAATGGTAGAACGTCTGATATTTAGGCAGCCTACTAGAAAGTGATCGAAGAATTACAAGCTAAACGAAGGTGCACATAATATTGACCGATCAGATTTCAGAACTTTCAACCAATCAGAATCCTACATTTTCGGTTGATTGACCAATTAGATTGCAGGAAACGGAGCAATGAAAAATATTTTCTTTAAAAAGATCATCGACCAATCAGGACCATCAAGGCAACACAAATGTACTATTAAAGAAAAAGCAGCTGAAAAATCGTACCGGTCATGTCAAAACAGAGGCAGACAGAAATAACCCAGAAAGCTATGGAAAAGCCATATCACCTATGATAAGACAGCCAATTTCCTTTCTTTTTCATATCAGTTGTGTTTTTACGTCAAATATCTCCGACAGGAACGCCCTTTTGTAAGAAGCATAATCTTCAACTTTTTTCAATACAGGAAGTTTTTATTTTACGGATCATTTGTATATATATCAGAAATGTTTATTGGTACCTAGATTTTTTTCTTTCTTTCATTCCTTTTCTTTATTTTTTATATATTTTACGCCAAAATTATCAGTTACTGAACTTAAGTTACATTTCTACGTCAAATATCTTCCAGTAGACTCTTATTTTTATTTGTGAGCAGCAACTCTTTTTCATCTAAAGATAGACATTATGTATTGTTTAGATCAATTGAACATATATTAAAGAAGTGTACAAGGTACTGCGATTATTATTTTTGATACGTCAAAAATACGTAACTTCTTGTTGAAATTAGCCATTTGTTCATCAAATATCTGCTGACAGGATAACCCATTTGTCCAGACATATCTTATACAGTTTCAAGACATGATGTTGTTTGCTTACAATCAGAAGTGTACATGGTACTTTTACTTTCAGCCATGTTGTGTTTCTCAGACCTTCGGATACAATCTTGAAACTAAATACTCTTGAGTCTTGTTTAGGGTATATTGGGATACGGAATATTTGCCACTTTTGTTAATGGGATATGGGATATTTTAGACAAAAAGTGCCGGGATATGGGATATTTTGACTACGTAAAACGGGATATTTCTATAATTAATGGGATATCTTCAATTTTCAAAGGGATATTTTCGTCCAGACTTACTGGGATATGGGATATTAGGACCCCCTAAACAAGCCCCATCCTTGTAATGGTTCAGACTTAGTGAGGATAAACAGTAGTTTAAGAGGACATTTTTGGGGGGGAAATCATTACAGACGACAGACGGATGCTAAGTGATGGCAATAATGGTCGACTTCTAATGAGTTAAAGAATAAACGGATTGCTGCAATGTTAAATGAATGGCTCATCAGAAAAAAACGCAGATTAATTTGTTATATTGATAAGCAAAACAATCTTCAATACTTTTGAAAAGACTATTCATAATTATTAAGTCGTATAACAGTGTTACAACTTGGCAATTTTTCAATTCGATGTATGGTTGTACATGTTCTCATTTCGGTGCCAATCACAAATTTTTTTTTTTGCTTTAAAAATCTCAACTATTCTATCTTCAAATGTGTCTCTGTATTTCTTTATTTTAATGTCACCTTGACCTCATTTATATATATTTTGTTTATGATTGATTGATTAGTTAGAGTTTAACGTCCAATGAGCAATATTTCAGCTATATCAGGACGAGAACAAGTTAATCAATTCAAAAAATTAAAAGTATCAGAAGAAAGAAATAAAGGTGGAAGGGACAACCTGGGCAACGACTTTTGACTGCCACTGGAAAATTGGAGAAATGGGTAGGGGCAGGAAATTTAGCCTTCCATACGACACCCAGTGCGTCTGCTCTCTTTAGAGAAATATAGAAGGGGTCTTTATACTGCATGGAGCGTGGCGTTTCTCCACACAGTTTGGCTACAATGGTTCGCGGTCAGGCTTTCCGTATTATGACCTGACTACCCCGCATAGACAGGGCATTCCCCTATCCACCACCTGGGGACGCGCCCGGCAGCTCTGTAGCCGAAGCCCCTGAAAACCGATTCAGGTGCCGGGTATTTTGTTTATGATATTTTGTTTATTTTACTCTTTACAAGTTCCTAAACACCACATTTTACAACAGCTATTTAGTACATATTAATTCCATATCTTTTAAATAATATGTGGATTTCAATATGTCTATTTATTAACATATTTATATATTAGAAAAAAAAAGAATAAATTCCTCAGTAAATGAACCATAATGACCTGCTGAAGGAGTACACATGGTAGGGTCATTTAATTTATACCTTGTCTTTTTACTTTTGAACTGTGTGAATGTAAATAACTGGTAGTGATTTTTTTTTATATATAGGAGGTAAATTATACCTAGAGTTTGCTGAGAGGAATAAAAAAATAATTAAAAAAATCTAAATTCTCTTCACATCTCGCCCATTTTTTGTCAGGTCAAAAAAAATATTTTGATTCACGTTTCTCTTGTTATTTTTTTTTCTAAATTTACCACGGCGAAAAATATGAAGTAAATTAAAGTAAAATACAAAAAAATGATAACTATAAAATACCCCCCCATTTTTCGAAATGAAAATAGCCTAATTTTTAAGGATTGGTTGATTTTTTGGGGGATTTTTGAATGGATTGTTATAATTCAATAAAAATATAAATGATTATCGGTTTCCAAAATGTCAGTGAGTGGTAGCAGGCAAGGTAGTAGGGCTGTCCATTTGAAGCTGAAGTGACCCTCCTCCCCCTTATAACTTTAAATAAATTCCATAGATGTGTATGTTCTCCGGTGATAGACATTTATGTTATGACATAATCATCAAATCATTTTCACATCTGATTTAGATAGTCATCCATCGATTTCATTGGTTTTCCAAAGAGGTTAAAAATAGATATAAATAAACAGGGACTTTCCGGGAGGTGTATATATAGAACATCCTCGTTCACACACAACCGCACGTCTCTCAGTCTCTCTCTTTCTCTGTGTGTATACTTTTATTACCTTGATGTTTACTTACAATGTACAATTATTTCTTTCATAAAATCATATTCTTTGTCGTCTGCAATTAGTTCTTTCGGAGTTATTTACAAAACGAGCGAAACGTTCCGAACTTTTTTCACTATATAGCCGTTCTAAAAATACCCGGTTCTCTGTAGTAATTGAATTAATACTTTAATTTATTAATTTTTGTGTTAGTTGTATTCTTTTTGTTGTTTATGCTTAAATAAAACGGAACAGAAGCATCAAAGATGGTTAGTAGCTATACAAAAAAGCGCCGATGATTGTTCATTTTCATCTCAACTACGGGTCAAACACGTAAATATTTGTTGATTTCATACCGTGCACAGGCAAGAACCAACTTGATATTCAAATATATCGTAGATTTTTATTCATTTGATGAAATGTGTGAGTATGAAGCTGGTTCTTAGGTGTGCACGTAGTACATTTCATGAAAATTTGAAGGATTTTCTTCAATATTTGCTTGAAATGGTGTATTTGGTCGAGTAAACGTCACGCTGGTGACGTCACATACTTGCTTAAAGCAAAAACTAACTTTTGAATTCTGAAGTGTTTATTTCAGACAACATTTAAGGGGGTAGACCTGGGGTAGGAGGAGATAACTCTGTTTTTCACTTTTTTATTATTTACACAAACAAATAGAATCATTACAACAGGTATTATCAAAATTTCAAATTTGTAAAAAAAATTCCACACAGCAAATAAATATTAATCTTATCATGAAAACAATACCCAACATCCAGTTATTTATAATGAGTGCATTTTACTCAACATTTTTTAAATGCTGTCCAAAGATAATGAAAATATGTAAAAGTTGGATTTCTTCCAAGGGAGGTAATTTATAGCACAGATTCAGCAATTTTATTGATTTTTACCCACTTAATTCTAAATTAAGAAAAAATGGGACGGTAGAATTTTCTTGAATTTTAATATGTCTTACATATACTAGTTTTCTATCTATTCTCAGTTTTTGGTGAAAATTAAACGACAGAATTTTTTATTAGAAGTGTTTAATAGTGTTCAAAATAGAGTAAAAATTCCAGCCTATATTTTTCAGAACACCAATGTATTTCAGTTCAAACTAGTTGAATTTACTATAATTATTCATGCTTACTTTCACACATGTCTAAACTACAGAATTGTGCATTTGAAATAATTTTAAATTAAATACAAATTTAATTAGAGCCAATTGTATACACAACAATCAAGTCCTGAATGGGCCAAATAATATGAGGAAACAGGGTATCTTTGATGACCGCTAGATATAAAACGGGACGGTAAAAATTGTTGAAAACTGCTGAAAGTCGACATGAACATGTGTAGTTTTAATACTGAAAATATTAAGAAAATTAAACGAGTGGAAATTTTTAGCCTTCCCCAGGTCTACCCCCTTAAGTAAAAAAAGAAGTATATGCGTAGAGACTTTATTTTCTTGAACTCTATGGGCCAAATATAGCTCTTATCACCCCTACTCCTTTAATTGACAAAGCAATTAAAATTATACCATTAAATGTAACCATAATTAATAGACATAATTTAATGGGTATATTTCATGGTACATTAATGGGTATTCTTACAGTAGTGTTTCTGAAAAGCTGTAAATAGAAAGAATGAACAAATTCAGAATTCCCGAAAATCATATGTTGGTGTTGATATCAGAAAGTTTTGTCCCATTTTTATGCTTTTTAGGGGCAATTTCTGCATTTCCGCATTTCCCTAGATATGTAGATTTTCTAATTCTTTTAAACAGCAAATGACTGAAAATTCATTTGTTTTGTGATTTTGTATTGGAAAAAAATATATAACACTATTTTTAAAAAAGCAAAAATAAATCTTAAGTGCATATTTTTTCATAATTTGACTTTTTCTAACCAAACCCCTATTTTGTAAAAAAATGACATTAATCCAACAACCAATTAAGCCATAAATCTTAAGTTTGAGATTACTCTGAAAGCACTTGATAGAAATGAATAGTTTTTGACACAATTGAAAAATTAACATAAATTTTGTGTATTCATTGATATTTTCAATGAAATATAAATAAGTTTAAAGTTATTTCAAAACGAGATTTCAACGAGACTGAAACATGACCAGAATACATACTTAATATCCTTTGTTTACTTCTTTTTACTATTTATTACCCCTCAATACACATTGTTATTGAAGGAACAAGATGGTCATTCAGTGTTATGGGTAACCGACAACAACGGCAGTAGAATACCGAAGGAACAAAGGGGTGAAATTCACAAAAATCGAAGTCCAAAGACAGGGCAAAAACGAGAACACGTAAAACAATGACGTTAGACACAAAAACAATGACGATAGACAGACACAAAGCACAGAACCAGAAACCACAACATTCAGAACAAAGGCACTCACAGTGTGAACTCCAGTGAAACTGAGAGTGACATCAGGTGCTCCGGAAGGGTAAGCATTTCCTGCTCTGTTAACAGCACCCGTCACACTGTGAGTGATTCAATCCGGGAAAATGTCAAAGTCGGTAGTCAAATCCGGGAAGACGTGAATCTAGCTGAAAATGTCCACTTTCATTTGGGATACTGACACGTCATATCTTTCAATGATGCTATGGTGACGGCCATAGAATTTCTTGGGGGATGAAATTAACAAAAGTTGAACAAATCCCTGACTAAGCAGCTTTTAGGACAGTGTTTTTGCTCTGTTCAAAAAATCACTGTACAAACTACAAGCTCGACAGTAACGAATCAACTGTGAAATGTACACTCCATAGGCTGGAGAGGTAGGTATATTGCTGCTAAGAAAGGGAAAGTTCACAATTGGGAAATTTAAATCATCACGCTTGTCATATAGCTTAGATTTCAAACGTCCATCTTCGTCAATATACAATAAAAGATCTAAGTACGAAGCTGAAGTAGGTGTTTCAGTTGTTTCTTTAATTTCAAGCTCATTTGGATAGATCTGATGTAAATAATCCTTAAATTTAGGATTATTAAGAGAAAGCACATCGTCTATGTAGCGGAAGCTGAAATTAAAGGACTGGGCTAAATGTTTTTGTTTTCTTTGAAGAAGCCCTTGTAAAAACTTAGCCTCGTACGAGTAAAGGAAAAGGTCAGCTAAAAGCGGCGCACAGTTTGTTCCCATAGGAATCCCTATTGTCTGTTGGAAAACACGACCTCCAAATTCGACAAAAATATTGTCGATCAAAAATTCTAACATTTTGATTTTGTCAGTCTCGGTGTACTTCTTATTTGAATCGGTGTGGTTCTTAACAAAATATGTCTTGTCTTTCCCTACAACTAAATACCCCATTTTTTGTGCAGAAACATTGATGTATTAAATCTGCAATTACTGTTTTCAGTTTGTTGTGTGGCAGGGTTGTATAAAGAGTAGAAAAGTCAAAAGTTTGAATGTTATGGCAATGGGTAAGACTGGTTGAGGAAAGCTGTTCAAGAAGATCTTTTGAATTTTTAAGAATCCACATTTGATTCACACCGCTTATTATATTACTTTTGTGCCAAGGTCATAGTTAGATTTGTAGTCACAGTCTGTATGTTTAGTAACAGAGAATATCTTACTAGTATAAATTGCACAAAGAACGTCAACACTCCATTGAATAAATTGGATTGCTATAAATGTTTAAGAAATAATTCACCGGAGCGTGAATATATGGCAATTTTACAACGGGTTGGCCCTTTATGGCAAATATTTACCAAGAGCGTATGCGAGGGATGAAATATAGGCGTAAAGGGCCAACCCGTGGTAAAATCAACATATAATCACGCTCCCGTGAATAATTTTGATTCTAATATGACACTTACAGGGTACAGAAGAGATGAATTCATGGGTGAAACAGCCATTTTACACCGTTAAGTATGACGTTTTCTTCTATGACGCTGCAAAAACTGTCGTCAAATTGTCTATGACGTTATCAAAGTCATGACAATACCCACGAGTATATGCGCATGTTACGATGGTCGCAAGGCGATTAAAGGACTCATATTAGAGTATACTTTAATGATTGCATGTTTGATTTATCATGTTTATTTTACTGCAGTATTATCGTAATAATCATATTATACAGTTATTTAATAGGTATGCAGGCAACAGACCATGATATTTGTCCCTATGTACTGGGAACCACCAAAGTGTTCTATTGCCTGAGGCCAAGGGACAAATGTTATGTTCTGTTGCCTGCATACCCATTAAATAACTGTTTTATTACTTTTTCATGTATATTTAAATAAAACAAATGTATGAAAGGGAAATAAAATGTCTTGAAACATATGTATGAAAGGCAAATAAAATGTCTTTAAACTATCTCAAAACAACTTTCTTGCTGTCAACTTATCAAGAAGAAGTAGCAAGATACAATTAAACACATAAATGACAAAGGTAACGGAAATACATTTGTCCACAAGTATTAAAACATGTCGTCCGTTTTGGTGTCATTGCTTTCAATTTTTTTTCACTGTGAATGTTATTTTTGTCATACATCTATTAATGACTGGGACATATTATAAGAAGTTGCAGATTCCCTTAGAAAGTTAAAATGTACGACAATATACTTCATCGGGCAATAGATCGATCTGAGTTCATCGGTCAATAGACTTCAGCAGTCAATAGACCTCACCGGGCAATAGACACCCAGGGATGAAAATATCAAATTATAGACGAAAATTCTTTATACTTAAAAGAACGTATAAAATATATGCATAAGGTAATGATTTGTAATATTGATAATTAAGTGTATTTTCATCCTGACTAGTACTTTACACATTTGCTCTCTGAACTGTCAGTGACCAGGGAAAAGGATAAAAGGGAAAGGTTATATTTTGAGGCAAATGAAAAAAATACAATATTTTGTTTACACAAGAAACTAATTTTTCTGAACAAAAAAAAGTCGAAATAAAGAGGGAATTTAAAGAGATATAAAAGGTGTCTGAATGCTAGTATTGGGGCTGTCAACATTTATAAAAGAAGAAGTTTATCATATATTAATTCATAAATATGAAGATAAGGAAGTATGAAAATGCATGATAAATGTGGAAATAGACGATAGCATTGTGACTTTTGTTTATATATATGCACCAATAATAAGGGGGAAGATATCGACTAGTCAGTTTAGTACTCATCGTTGGATCCAACAATGATGCTCTGCTAGTTGTATTGTTTTATTTTTTATTACAGTCGAAAATATGGCATGTAGGATTAGACAAGATAATGATCTAAAACGTATTCAAATTAAATTAAATTCTTTGAATACTTAGTCTGAAATTAAGTCATTAGCATTAGCAGATTAGCAATTAGCAGATATTCAACATCTTTCGATAATTCAAAACAGGAAGTGAGCAAAGCTCTCAGTCTGATTGAAAATTCTGGTACTATTTCTGGACTAACATTAAACAGATATAAAACTGAAGGAATTTGATGTGGAAGATTAATACTTTGGTAATATAAAATGTACAAATGAACCTATAAAATAATTAAGGAGATGTTTTGGTCACATTAAAAACGAAGTAACCATCAAAATTTAGAGAAAATACTATCTGAAATCAGAAAGAAAACTATTACAAAATAGAAGAAGAAGAACTACATTGTATAAAAATAACGGGTAGATTAACCGTAATAAAACCTCGAGTGTTTTCGAATATTACTTATGTGTATTCAGTTACAGAACTTGACAGTCAACTTATATTTCAAAATTAAAATCATTTATTTACAACTCCATCTTGGGTAATAATAAAGGGCTACGCCGAGCGCAACATGATACGATCGCAGCATGTCGTCCACTGAAATTTGAAAAAGTGTAATTTAAAGTGAGTATGGACAAACGAAAGAGCTTGACACAATAATTAGATGGAAGAAATAAGGGAGCTTGACACCCCAAACTCGCTCACCATATATGGTGTGTGGCACGTGTCAAGCCAATTCCCTGCTCACCATATATGGTGTGTGGGGGAGTCAAGCCTTTTTCTCACACACCATATATGGTGTGTGGATTTGGAACCTTTGCCCTCCGTCCCCCGAAGCCTCGGATGGTGTCTAGGGTCTTAAATAATGTTTTTAGACCAAAAGGAACCGTTTGCCGTTGGTTTGGAGTCGATCGGAGGATCGGGGGCTGAGATATAAATTTCGACCCACACACCATATATGGTGTGTGGGGGTGTCAAGCCTTTTTCTCACACACCATATATGGTGTGCGGATTTTGAACCTTTGCCCTTGGTCCTTCGAAGCTTCGGATAGGTGTCTAATGGCCTTAGATGATGTTTTTAGGCCCAGCGGATCCATTTGCCGTTTGTTTG